>CALSBZ010046934.1:2118909-2139708 GCA_943591055.1 Gobionotothen gibberifrons
ACACACACACACACACACACAAGCCAATCTTTGCTGAGTGCCTCTCACACACACTGGGAAGTGAAAGAAAAGGGGAAATTCTTGCGCTGAATTGATGCTTGTGCGTCCTGCTGGGACAATAGAGAGGGTGTGGGGGTAGAGAGAGAGATAGTTAGTTTACATGTCATGCACTTCAGCAGGTTGAACAATTGTGCGAGAGAAGGAGATTATAGTTGTTTGAGCTGTAAATAAAGGTTTTCTGGTATACAGGAAATGTCACTTTAATGTTAAATGCACACTTACACTATGCATTGGTAAGAGGGGCACACAATCACATAACACAAAAGGGTTCTGTGTAGGTGGGGGACATTTTCGCATTCTCTCAAACATTTCTAGAGAACTGAGCCGTCCACTGTGTTTCCCCCTGGCAGCTTGTGGGTGGGGCGACTGGCCGCTCTCCTCAGTGCCACTAGATTTCTTCTTCATCCATACACTGTCTATATTCAGTGAGGCTGAAATGAGTCAGGCATCCTTCGCCACCAGTGTGATACTGAATTAGTGTTGTACACTCTTGTTGTCCAGTTATGTGTCATTGCTTTCCCCGAAACATGCTTACGCCTGATTTGGTTTAACTTTAGCCTGTGTGGACATTGTTCAAACTACGCCATCGCTAAACTTAGGCACGTATAGGTTATATCATTTCTTATTACTTTGTTAAAAGAAAATCACTTTTACATGTATTGTTTTATCCTTTGATTTTCTGTCAGTTGGATTTGAGATATAAAACTGAACAGTTACATAATAAATGTAAGACGTTGTATTACTTCTAACAATATGATGTAGTCTTATTAGTGGCTTTTATCTCAGTATTGTAATCTCTCTGGTTGATTTGGGTCATTGTGTAATGAATGTGTTAATGTTGGAGAGTTGATCTTGTGATGTGTATTTGTTGTTGTTTTAATGCATTTTGAATGTCAGAATGAACTGCTGTTTTCAGTTTTGTGTCCGTAAAGAAAAACAGTTTTGAAAAAGAGAACCCACAAAAAAAGTGCAATTGAAAACAATGACCAGAAAAAGGGGGTTACAAGCTAAAATACTGCATTTTACAAAGTCAACAAACAGCCTTGTCTATATCTGTGAAGTTTTTTTATTACAGATGCATGTTGGGTAGTTTTCCCTATCTTGCATTACAAAAGTGAACAACAATAGCCGAGTTTACTGAAAAACAGCAGGGTATTCAGTAGATCAGATCACAAAGATTTGTATATACTCTTCTCTTGACCCTCAAACTGATTACTGACGTTGATTTGAGAGGTATTTGTTGCGATTGATTCGGGGAAAAAAGCAGTCCTGATCGTTTGTTTCCACAACAATTGCAGATTAAATAGCTAAACTAAAAAACACAAAACGAGAAGTTTCATTCTTAGATAACATGACGAAAAACTAAGTGACCTTCTGGTACTCACTTAAAGGTCCCATGTCATGGCCATTTCTACTGATCATAATTCCATTGTTGAGGTCTACTAGAATACATTTACATTGTGCAATTTTCCAAACTCACATTGGTTTCTCATACAGCATCTCTGTATAGTATGTGTATTCACTCTCTGTCCTAAACGGCTTGTTGGAGCTCCTGCCCCCCCCCCCCTCCCTGTGAGCCCAGTGTGCTCTGATTGGTCGGGACGTTGAGAGGCTCGTTGCTGCAATCTGCTGCGGCGATACAGCGAGAACAAGCTAAACTCATCCTGAGCACACACAAACACTCACAGCCGAAGTAAAAACAATAAGTGTGGCTTGATATTGAGTAAGAGAAAGGTTTATAATAGGGATGCACGATATTGGTTTTTTGAAACCGATACCGATAACTTCCTGCTTCTCAAGACCGATACCGATAACCGATAATAATATTATATATATATATATTAAATGTACCTGTAGTTTTTGCACACCTGGTGGTAAAAAAAAGACTAGTAGTGAGCAAATGACATGAGCATTACTACTATGAACAAAACAAAGCCAAGAACAGTTTTGACTCTTCAAAGTGACCATATTTATTTTCCCAAATAAACATAATTGAGTCAATCAGTCAATGTTTGTAGTCTTTGTCCAGCCACTGCGCCGTCAGACCTAGCATGCTAACATCACTGGTCCATATGTCCGTGGTGAAACTTATGTCCCGTATATCGTTATCGATCAGAGTATGAAGGAGTGTGCATTGCATTTGTTAATACAAATAGCAAGCGAACTATCTAACTCTGAAACTTTGAAATAGTCCCATACTACCGACGACATGTTTGTTTACTGTCCTGGCTTCACGGCTGCACACCATTTACTTCACAGCCAGGCATGAGTTAGGGAGCGCTGGATTTGTGAAAAACTCCCCTCTTCCTAAACCACTAATACCACAGTACTGGCAAACGGGAGGAGCCGAGTGAAAAACAAGCGCCCCTCATCCCAATCCACCCACACCGCAGTATTTTTTTCTTTTTTTTTACCCAAAAAATATATTGTATATTATCGGGGCTATTAATACTGTTATCGGGTTTATCGGGATGACGTCATAATTCCTATTATCGGACCGATAATTATCGTGCACCACTAGTTTATAATGCTGTGAGAATGGGTCTGCAGAGAGCATTTCTCCGCCATCCCATCTTAGCAGCCCGAAAAACGTTTACCCATTCAAACAGTCGTGGTAGATGCCTTGTTTGTTTTAAACATCATAAATGCACAAACACCAATGAATACTTACAGGTTGTGTACCTGAATCTCCCGCTGGTCCAAACAAAGTAGGAACAGCATCGTTCTTCAGTGCCCTACGCTGTACATATCCGGCATGAATCGCTGAAAGGTTTGGGAAGCTTTGTTTCGTGAATTGCTGGCAGAGGGTGTGGCCTCTGGGTATTCACACGTCAGAGTACCCAGGAAGTAAACAATGGAAAATGAGAAATCTCCAACGAGGCGTTTTGGGGCAGCATAGACTGTTAGAGTTTTACTCGCTACAGGGTGTACTTTGAGGGTTTGTGACTCTGCAGACCGTTTACATGCATAAAAACCTTCATAACACACAAGGGGACGGGTTATAACCGGAAAAGCATGACATGGGACCTTTAAATAACTGCCAGACAATGTTACTTTATCACAAAATATATATTGATGTTACCTTTAACACCTTTGTGTTGTAATTGTAGATTAAACCCACATTGCCCACGTTGCTGTTGGTTTATGTAGACCTCGGTGCAACCACGGCAAGTTTGCTTTAGCATAGTAGACCGCTACCACAGTTGTAGGCTTGTTACTGAACTCAAGAGCACCCGAGGCATGATTTTCACCGGTTAATTCCATTCTGCATGAGGATGGGTGTGTATGAGTGTGAATGTGTGTATAAGTTCATTGCTTAAGCCACTGTGAAGTCCCTTAACACCCTTTTCCCCAAATTTGTATTGCCACTCTTGAATTGATAGAAAAGGGAAGTGCCAAACCACAAAAGAGAACCATATGATGCCGTGTGAAATATTCAATAGTTGCTGTTTCACATGATCTTCACGCGCTTTAACTGAAGTGAAAGCATATCATATTCATGACACGGTATTGCTCTTTTTTTTTTTAATGTAGAATGGTTTATTACAGTATGTCAAAAAATAATTAGTTTGTCTTCCTGATATACATTTTAATTGAAAATCACATTTTTAAAGACAGTCCTACTTCAGAGTTCAGTTTGAACTAAATCTGAATTTCGGTTGGAGCTGGTCAGTTCCACAAATCCTAAACCAGGATGTATCTGATCCAAAAACCGAGCCCGATAGAAAACAAGCCGGTCTAAATACTGCCTGATCATCATAATGCACAACATCAATTCAAACGCATAGTGAAAACTGAAATATATAACTTAAACCACAAAATACATACATATATAATATGCGTTGGCAACAGTTTGATCTTCATGAATGTCCCTCATACTATTTGTAATCACACATTTATTTATTTTTGTCTTTAAACATGACATTTAAAAACATAAACAAACATACATAACTTTTGCTTCAAAGCTCAGCCATGGCTCAAACTTGTATAATCATTTGAATTGGCTCCACTAACCTAATGCCAGAAATAAATGTGTTTTTAAAAGTGTTGCCAATGTCAAGTTTTCAAAAGTCTTAACACTAAATAAGAATCACCACTACTTTATTCATCCCAGGGGACATTTGGTTAAGTGACAGTTGCTCCATTTTAGAATGAAATAAAATGAATGCTAAGTCAAAAGATAAATATGTATAGAAACCTAAGAAGGTGCAATACATTTTAAAAAAATACAATCAAATAGAATAAAGATATTTATATAAACATAAAAAGTTAAAGTAAACATTTCGAAAACATAACAATTAAATAGAATATACATATTTATACAAACGAAAGAAGCCTGGTAAAGCTATGAACCTAGGTGTGTTCTAAACACCATTACATTTCAAGCAAATCTCATAAAGGACTTTTAAAACAGTGTTTGCTATCCAAAAGCCTGAACTGTTGGTACAGTTTCATTCTTTGCAGTTGGTCATCGACATCGTGAGTTCTGTAGTGAGACTTTTGCTGTTTTTTCACACACAGTACCCAGGAAGTAAACAATGGAAAATGAGAAATCTCCAACGAGGCGTTTTGGGGCAGCATAGACTGTGTTTTACTCACTCTGCAGACCGTTTACATGCATAAAAACCTTCATAACACACAAGGGGACGGGTAAGAACCGGAAAAGCATGACATGGGACCTTTAAGTGTAATTTGGCTTGGCTTCCTATTTTGTATGAACATGCTTGTATTTTGAAGGAGAGTTAGCGCAGTTGATGAAGTTGTTGCTATGGAAACAACGTAACGGAGATTAACGGAGAAAAAGTAATATCTACATATAAAGACGGAGAAAGTAAACGATAATGTTTATGGTTAAGTGTTAGCACCCCCGAAGAGGCACAAGCTCTTACGTTGACATTGGAGTTTTCAATACATTCAATTTGGCAGCCGCAGTGCAAAGCGGCTGCCAAAGAAAACGAATATCCGAATAACGAAATTGAAACCTGAATAGTACTCCAACGAACGGATATTCGGATATTCGGGTACAGCCCTAATGTGCAGGGAATTTAGCAGGATACAATCCTATATAAGCTAAAGGTTAACTAGAGCTAGATCAAGTCCCAACAGGAGAATTATGCTCGCACTGCGGATTTTGTGTAAATAACTTTGAAACACATGCATATGATCGGCACATGAATCAGATTGATTACAGTCAAAGTTAAGGGATGCAAGCTACTATTAAAGTGTCACAAAAGGTTCAGGATTTCTACGTTTTGCTGAAATTTCTCTTTGTGTATTTTTGTTTATCAGTCTGTCTCTGAGTGGTTGTCCACGGCTCTGTTTCTGCTCGAGTATCAGGTGTGCTTCAGCTAACAAAATTATAAATAGTCCACTGACCAGCAGCCCATCACCCCAAAAACCCCAGGATATGCAGCTTGATATTTTTCTCTCAGTTTCTGTCTGTCTTTCTTTTTCTCTCCGCTGCTGCCTGTGTGCTGTCTGTGGTTCAACCTGTTGCAGTCTTGTGATGTTGAGCCGACGACCGCGGCTGCTGTGTTTCCCCTTAAAAAGCTAGCGTCTGGATGTAGACACACATCCCACTATATATGTCGCACACGCACGTAACTCCAGTCATCACAGATCCAGTGTTTATTTGATGTGTTTCAAATAGCAACGTGTGACCACAGTGAATGTGCCAGTGTTGTGACAAAGCTGAGTTATCATACTAGCAGCAAGAAAACCTAAAAGTCTGGTCGCTGACAACTGTCTTTATGAATTGTTTGATGACAGAGTTGTGTGGGTGTGTGTGGTAAATTGACACATGTCTGTGTGGTAACACTCACATGATACTTTTTGATGCAAAGTTGTGTTTTTTCTGGGAAATCCATGGTCTTATTGTCTGTGGTGTGTTGATATAAAAACAAATCGGCTATGTTACTTATTACTTGCTAGTGTGAAAGAAAGACTGAATTGTTGGAGGGCTTGGCTGAATGTGTGTGTGCCAGTTAAAAGGAAAGACTGTTTCCATTGATAACGGCGCAGAAAGGTCCCCTGTGTGTAGATAAGAAAGCAGGCGTCTGAGTAAGAATTATATCATTTAAAGAAACGTGTTCAGTCTAACCAATGCTGCCTCGAGATAGAGACTTTTTGTTTTATTAAGGATGTGTGTTTGGAAAGAAAGAATGTTAGAGATATATTTTCCTTTTATTGATATGTGCCTTTTACAGTTTGGCTTTTTCCTTGAATCCTCCACATTATGAACAGCACGTTGCAGTTGTGGGCGTTTTTAATGTGCTGCCTATGCAGAAATAACATATATATATGTGTGTTCCTCTTTTACAACTGCATTTCTTTCTCACCAACAGCAGCAGTTAGAAATGGAGCCCCGACTAATGAATAATCTGAGGGTGGTGCTCCTCTTCTTCATCCTCATCTCTTCAGGTAAGATAAGCACACATGGAAAAAAGCACCTTTTATCTTAAGTAGCTATGTATTCAAGACTAGACATTCAAATACAATTTATGATCGAGACTTCTAAAATACACAACATGTTTATTATGGCAGACATGATAACATGTATTTCTCAGGTAATGGTATAACTCATGAGCCAATTGCCTTTCTTTTTTATGTTTAACAATATACGATAAGTGTAACATTGTGAGAATTAGGCACCTGGGGGGTATACTACGAAGCAGGATTTTCGCTTAGCCGGATAACTTCAGGGAAAACTCCGGCTTTCCGGTCTTACGAAGCTGGTTCTCTTTTTAGCGGGGTAGATCTCCATGGTAACTTATGCTGTGCGGCTCACCTGCCCCAGAGCAGGTTAGGTTGCAGGCTAACCCCCTGATCCCACTGGGAGCGTCTGCGCTACGTTACGTTGTGGCTGAGCCCTGCTGCGACCTCCTCCTGCGTCGTAACCCACCAGGCGCGTTTCAAAACGTTGTGGAAGCGGAGCGTCATATGTGCAGCCTCGCAGTTGTTGTTGATTTTGGAATATTTCCTGGACATTTGTACTTCTACAAGTAGGCTACGTAGTTACATGGTTTATGTTTGTGTCTGTTTAAATCGTGTTTATTGTTGTTATTTCCTATTTTGTTGTGTTGTAGACTACAGACAAAGTTAAGAATAATTGTAATATCCCAGTTATAAACGACATGAATCAAAGATATGTTGCTGTATTTTAGTGGTAAAACAATGCATTCATCATCATAATTATTCTATATATATAATTTACACAGTGCCTGTAAACCGGAGGAGAACGCTGGCATTTCTCCTCCTACTTGAAAGACTGGAGGGATAGGGGCTGCAAAAGTGTGTGTGTATATATGCTATATATGGTCTGAACGTTCCACTTCCTGCCTGCCCGACATTACCTTACGGCTGCGCCGCGTCAAAAATAGGATTCATCCTATATTTTAGAAATTCCTTGCGGCGAGGAGCTTCTGGGACGCTTCGAGTCGCGGCGTAGCGCGGCGTAGCGTGGCGTAGCGTGGCGCAGCGTGGCGCAACGGGTCTGGTGGAATAGCACCCATTGACTAGAGTGGCCGCGAACGCTAAAAACCCAGCAGACGGAACGTAGCGTGGCGTGGCGTGGGGTGGCGCAGACCCTCCCGGTGGGATCAGGGGGTAATGCTTCCATGCCGCAATTCGACATGGGTAGATGTACTATAAGCTGGGTGACAAAAATGTTTACTACGTTTAGAACCTCCACAATGTTTTATCACCATTAATTGAGCATATAAGGATATTGGAAAATATATTGGAAAAATAACACTCAATCAAAACAATTTTTGTTATGACCACTTTTTTGTTGTGAGCTCATCAATGTATTTCAGATATGTTATACCAAACATCAATCCAATGTGTGACTACGTTTTGTCTCTTTCAGCTTCCAGTGAAAATGACCTGGACTTGAAGTTTTGTGGCGTGTGGCAACACGGTAAGGGCACCCTGAGTCTGAACGTCAACCTCTCCAAAGGCTGCAGCGGGATCTCAGTCTCAGCCAATCAGAGCGCTCTGTCCATCGAGGGCCAGATCACAGCTCAGTGTGAACGGGCCAGTGAGATCCAGCTTGGACTGAATTTGAAGGAGGAAACTCCCTTCTGTCTGTACTGGGACCCATTGCTGGACCAGTTGATGCTGCAGGTAAATCAGAAAAGAAGGAGGCTAGCAGCAGATTGGTTGAGGAATTTCCATGCAGTGGAATCTAACCCTGGCTTTTATTGTTGTTGTACAGGTGGGAGGAAAGAACCTCACTCTGTGCTACCCTGCCAGCCTAAAGGGTTCCTCCTGCTGCACCGATCTGTCTGACGGTCCCAACGCAGACCAAGCCCCCTACGGCATCAAGAATGGCACCGTCAACACTGATATCATCTCCTCTAAAACACGAACTCACTACAATTTCACAGCACATCTCATCAACTGCAGTAAGAGAGAATGTTATCTACAGCTCATATCTGTCTATATGTAAATTCAGCTACTCAGTGTTTTGTTGTATCTTATTGTTGTTATTTGTATTCATACTGCTACTTATCCCTGTGGGAGGTGTTATCTCTGTTTCATTTTGTTATTCTGTTGCTGCTTTGACACAAACTTTCCCCACGGGGATTAATGATGCTCTATCTTATATTTTCTTTTCATTTTCTATCCTATCTTATCTTATTTATTTTCTGATTGTACATACAGTTTCTGTATGGTTTTATAGGTCACTGCTTGTTAAAAGGTTCCTTGTGTCCAGGGTGAATTTGATCCTTTAAAAATGGTTTTAAAATTGTCTTTAGTCATACAAACTCCAATTCCAATGAAGTTGGGACATTAAGTAAAACGTAAATAAAAACCGAATACAATGATTTGCAAATACTTTTAGACCTAAATTAAATTGAATACACTACAAAGATGAGATATATAATGTTCAAACTGATAAACTTTGTGAACCGGTTAATTGGAAACAGGTGAGTGAAGAGGAAAAGGACCACCCAGATTGTTATCAGTGCAGTTCAAGTTCAAAAGCCAGCATCTGTGATGGTATCGGGGTGTGCATGGGTAACTTGCACATCTGTGAAGGCACCATTAATGCCGAAAGGTACATACAGGTTTTGGAGCAACATGTGCTGCCATGAAAGAGACGTCTCTTTCAGGGATGTCCCTGCTTATTTCAGCCAGACAATGCCAAGCCACATTCTGCACGTGTTACAACAGCGTGGCTTCGTAGTAAAAGAGTAGGGGTCCTAGACTGTTCTGCCTGCAGTCCAGACCTGTCTCCCATTGAAGATGTGGGCCGCAAAATACGACAACGGAGACAGACTGTTGAGCAACTGAAGTCGTACATCAAGCTAGAATTGGAAAGAACTCCACCTACAAAGCTTCAACTATTAGTGTCCTGAGTTCCCAAACGCTTAGTCAGTGTTGTTAGAAGGAAAGCTGATGTAACACAGTGGTAAACATGCCCCTGTACCAGCTTTTTTGGAACGTGTTGCAGGTATCAAATTCAAAATAAGTTAATATTTGCAAAAAAAACATGACGTTTATCAGTTTGAACATCACATATCTTGTCTTTGTAGTGTGTTCAATTGAATATAGGTCGCAAAGGATTTTCAAATCTCTATTCTTTTTTTATTTTCCGTTTTACACAGCGTCCCAACTTCATTGGAATTGGGGTTTGTATTTCAAGTGTCATGTTTTAAATCCCCAATGCTTTTTTTTTTGCAGAAATGTTATGTGATCAACAGAGCCAGCAATCCACCAGAGGCAACATGTAATTTCCTCTCTTTTTTTCTCCTAACGCACCGTCACAGTAACCGTTAACATCCTTTGTCACATGGCGTTGTGATCATTTCTAAGGCCTCTGTTGTGAAGCCTATGTAATGAAATGCACTACAAACAGGAAGCTAAACTGTATACTATATATAAATAAAAAAATATGCTTGCTCCTTTACCATCGAAAACCACAGTTTTTAACATAGTATCATGGTGTGTGTCCAGGACTGAACGGGCTGCGGTGAAGTCCTTCACTGATTGGAACATCGAGCATCCCTGTGCTCGCAGCTCCGAGGTGGAGATGACGGAGGACTTCAGAGGCGTCAACGTCACATCGCCTGTAAGACTAAGCTTCAAGATTCAAAGATATAATGGCTTTATTGTCATTTGCACAACAGTTACAGGCCACATCAGGTGGATTTCGTAACGGTGTTTCCATCTTAGTTTCATGTTAGCTGCATATCCAGAAAATGACACTAATTTACTGGGACTAACTGAAACGCATTACTTATGTATTTCCTTATGCATGCTTTGCTGTAAATTGGAAGGTTGTATAAGCAATTGTTCATAACACTGAAAGTAAGTGACTTCATGTCAGAAAACAAAGAAAGCTGCTACAAAGATGAATTAAGAAGTTCAATTGTATTTGAACAGAAAGCATGTCCGGATAGAGACGGTGAAGGATTTAGTTATTTCAGAAATTGTTCATTTCTTCAGTAAAAGTGCCATTGACTTGTCTCTACTCCACAGCATATTACAGGTCAGCTGAGTGGGCAGCATCTCTGTGACTGTGCACGTCCATCTTTAATCAGAGGCTAACTTTATAGCAGGTTTCAAACTCAGTAAATGAGTAACTTTTAACATTATATTTAAGTCAAGGGTGGTGGTGATTTAGTTGAGAAAATAGGTGAGAGGGTAACCACATGAAAGTGAACGATACAAGCATTTTACTGACAAGTACAGGACAGATTTTGGAAGCTGGCATTTTTCCTTCCTAACTATCTTAAAATAGGGCCATTTGTGTTAAGTGCCCAGCAATCCACATGCAGATGTACTCATTACAACTCTCACAAGCAGAGCAGAGGCTGCTTCAACTCATTGATGTAGCTCAAAATATGTTTGACATTGTTCCTGCATCCTGTATGTATTGCAATATGAAGAACTGATGTTCTGTTTATGGTTAAGGGATATCCAGTTCACTTTTCTTGCATTTACTAAAATTGACCCACCTTTTCTCTGTTTTCAGTTCTCTAAAGGTGAATCTGCAGAGTCCGCTACCACTGTCCACCTCCCTCCCGCTCTGAAAGAAGCTGCAAAAAAGTCAAACAAAGTAGTCTGCACTTTCTTCCAAAATAACTCTTTGTTCCAGGTAAGGCTCTGATTGCACACACCTTTCTGTCTGCATGAATCACGCGAGCATGAAACACTTAAAGAGGACATTTTATGCCCATTATCAGGTTCATATTTGTTTTTAGTGCCTCCACTGTGACATGTCTCTTTATTGTTCTCATACTGCTCTTTTCCCCCTCTGTCTGAAACCAGAGCCCAGTCTGCTCTGATTGGTTAGCTGGACGGCTCTGTTGTGATTGGTTAACCACTAAGTCACCAATGTACAAGAGAAAATCAGAAATATATAGTTGTTTTTTGCTGTTGTTGTTGACACCTCGTCTAGCTTTGCATGGTAGGATCAATCTAGTCACAAATTAGATTAGTTCACAAATCAAATGTACTTGGTAATCAGATTTAGGAATAAGTGAATACTTTTGCTGCATTGCTATGAATCATGCCTATTCAGAAAAAAACAATATAGTGATATTGAGGAGATGAAAGCTTTTGTGTATCAGGAAGTGGAACACAACTGTTCAATGCTGTTGCACCACAGTGGCAGTGGCTCAGTCAGTTCTGGCAGTGGCTCAGTCAGTAAGGAGCTGGGAGCTGTAGGGTCGCCGGTTCAAGTCCCCGACCAGACCTAAAATATGGAGTGTTACTTGTACCTCATTCACACCAACGGTGTTTCAGGGCCGGCCCGGAGCTAGAGCTTGAAAAGCACCGGGTTGTCCTCTTCACACCGCAGCTGAGCAGCCTCTTAGCTCCGGAATCATGTTCATTTCGAGCACCAAAAAATTGTCCGGCCAGAGCAAAAGCACCACATACGTCACGCTTACGTCGAGGCGGTCCACCTTAAGAAATAAGACCGATCTCGGAAGCTGTTGTGTTTTAAAAAAAACTTTATTGACACGAGTACTCTTGTTTATAAGAATATAGTCACCACAGAAATGACTCTGCAAAAGCTGCAGATAGAGGCATAAGAAATTAATGCAACTGATTTCATCCACGCGGTTTGGCTTTATGAAGCAGGCACGCAAATGGTAACGTCATGACGCAAACGATGACGCAATGACGCATTACCAGTGGACTCTGGGCTGTGTGAAAAGAGCTTCTGCTAAACCGAAGAACCGGTTCTGAACCTGAAAAGCTCTAACACGGAGCTTGAACCGGAGTTTCGTTGGTGTGAATGAGGTATGTGAGAGGTCCCAGTTCGGCCCTGCCGTGGTGCCCTTGAGCAATGCGCCGGACACAATAACTGCCCACTAGTACTAGACTCCTGGTACTAAGATGGGTTAAATGCATGTGTGACCAATTCTATCACTTCACATCACTATCACTAACGCGGGTGATGTGAGATGATCTTGCAAAGTAAAGCAATCAGTGGTTCCTTGTCAAAAATTTAATTTCTCTTTCGAATTTCTGACAAATATATCGGGTGTGTTATATCATATCATATCATATGTATATCAATGTTTTTGTTTGTGTTCCAGGAGGTTGACAAGGAGGCCAGGATTATTGATGATGTGGTGGGAATCACCGTGGAGAACGAGATCATCGCCAATCTTTCTGAGCCAATCAGGATTGCCTTTCACCATGATGTCATACCTGTACGTTGGTGTTTTCTTTAATCTCAATTATCATTCTGTACAGTGACCACTTTATATTGTCTTAAAGATCTCCTATCATGCTATTTTTGGTATATATATATATATAGGGTCTCAGATATATACAAATATATAAAAAACATGTCTATGATGTGTTTTGCTCAAAATACCAAACAGATCATGCATTTTAGACATCCCTCATATCCCTCTATCCCAGGCCTGTTAGAGGATGGCTGTTTCTGGGTCCTTAGCTTGAAAACAGCTAAATGCTGCCGTGATTAAACGCCATATCATTATTTCTGAAACAGTATGGAGCTCAAAAGCTTTTTCTCTTGCGGGTTTACTACAAGGCTTTTTACACAGGGTGTTTCTCAATGTCGAGGAAGGCTGCTCCAGAGCCACTATTTCAAGCATACTACGTCATTGAGTGCCGCCGAAGGACTGTTCCAATGTCCAGCATACTTGGAATTCTACCGAGGCCGGCGTACTTCGTACTTCGTTAGCCTGTTCCACAATTCTTCGATTTCCGAGTCTAGGAAGGATTCTTGCCTCGCTTCTGAAGCAAGTGACTCGGAAGACATGTGCTACCAAGCAAGCCTCCTCGACATTGAGAAACACCCACATACTCTCTCCAGTACAGGTTAGCTCTGAGATTCCACCGGGTCCGTCTGCGCCGCGATCGCGGCCACTCGAGTAAATTATTGCTATTCCACCAGACGCGCCGCGTTATGGCTAGAAGCGTCCCAGAAGTGTCTCGGCGCTGGGCTCCGCTAAAAATAGGCGGCTGGTCTATTTTCGATGCGGCGCGAGGCGTTGCATAGCGCCGGGCAGAAAGTGGAATGGTCAGAGCATCCAGTCAATCCCCAAAATAAACTAATTTTGCAGACCCTATCCCTCCGTAGTATTTCAAGTAGGAGAATAAATGCCAGCGTTCTCCTCCGGTTTACTGGCACTGTGTAAATTATATATAGGCTAGAATAATAATGTTAATAATAACACATCTTTGATTCATGTCATTTATAACTGGACTATTACAATTATTATTAACTTTGTCAAAGTAGCCTGTCCAGGAAATATGCCCAAATCAACAAATAATCTGGATCAGCTCCATTGTACCCCCGTGTTTAGAGATTTGGGTACGGAGGAAAAGAGAGAGGGTTTTGTTTTCTGACTCTTTGTGAGTTCCCTGACACACCGGGGACACATATTTATGTATAAAGTGCATTTTGCATGATAGGAGACCTTTAATCTGTACTTTCATACTGTATTTCTAACAAATTTGGTAAACAATATAAAAATAAAATCTCTCATACAAAGTTCAGCAAGTATTTTGATGCTACATAGATTTTGGTGAACTCAATTAAAGAAACACCTGGTGGTGCACGTCATGCTCATTGTTTACCTTCGGCCACAGGAGTATATTGTTTTTATGAAAAGCAGAGTTGGATATTTCTCACAAACTTGCAACAAAATGTTATTTCAAAACAAGACGCTTTTTTTTGTTCAGTGACGTCTGCTTTAGGCCGTCTACCTCAACAAGACACAGAAACCACTTGAAAGTTCCTGTTCTTACTTCACATCTCGCAGAAAACCGATGCTGCTGTTTGTAGCTTCCTCTCTGCAATGCGCACAAACCCACCATGTCTGGTTCACATTATTTCTTACAGTATTGTGGTGACACGCAACAAGCCAGATTTTGCACGTAGGTCTTAAATGAATGCAACTCTTTCAATCACTACAGAATCAAATTATGCAGTAGTTACCTTTTTTTAAATGTCGTAAATATGAATACAAATGAGCTGCAGATTAAAAGAATAAAACTCACATCTCTTTTCTTTCCTTTTTTTGTTTTGGTTTCAGAAAACGCATTCAAGGAGTTGTGTTTCATGGGACACGAGGAAAGGTAGGAAACCTTAGAACAACCGTACAAGCAATATTCATTTGTCAGAAATATAATTTACTGTAACTCCCGAGATGTTTATTAAGTACAGTCAATCTGTGTCTTCTTTGTGCAGATCCGTTGCGGGTCAATTGGTTAGGAGATGGATGTGAGGTCGGACAGAAAGGAGAAAAGTACACTGAGTGCCTCTGTAACCATCTGACATACTTCACTGTGCTCGTGGTGAGATACAAACAGGAACACTGCTCCTGCCTTTACACAAGAAACAAACACATGCTTTTAAGGTACTTATCAATAGTTCAGTATATGACCTACAGCAGTGCTTCTCAAAGTGTGGTCCGCGGACCACTGGTGGTCCGTGGACCACTGGTGGTCCGTGGACCACTGGTGGTCCGTGAACGCCCCCTAGTGGTCCGTGAGTATATTGGTAAAATTTCACATTTGAAATAAATAAATAAATGTAAGTTTTCCGCACTCTCGTGGGAATATCTCCGCAATGGAGCGAGCTTAAGTTTCAGCGCAACACCTTGGTCACACATGTTGCCACTTGTTTGTACCATTTTCAGGCGATTTGTAATCTGTTCTAGAAAAACGATGTGATTTTGGATATTTCGAGATTTGTCTTGGCAGATGAGAAGCGCTATATAAATTACATTTATTTATTATTATTTGTGGAGTTAGGTGGTCCGCGAGTGCTTTTTTATTGGTTAAGTGGTCCTTGGTATGAAAAAGTTTGAGAAACACTGACCTACAGTATAGTCGGCACGCCCACATTTTGGAGAAAAACACAGTTACGGGAGTTAAGGCATGTCATCTGAGCAGTTTACAGCTGTGTATGAAGAACCAGCAACACTTAAGACACCTAATATTCAAATATATATCAGTTTAAATGTACGCTATATTAAGAATATTTGTAACCTTTTACTTTACATATATAACGGCTTCAGTTCCTTGTCAGAAAGGGCTGTTATCTTCCTCCACAATCTACTACACTGAGTATGGATAAGTACATATACAACCTCACTTTGAACAAATACGAACACTCATTGAGGAAACTGACATTTGGAATAGACATTATGTTGGTGTAGGAATTCCTTTCTTTGTTTCCCCCTGACAGCAATTAAAGCCTCGCCCAGTGCGCCACCTCCTGGCTCTGACCGCCATTTCATCTCTGGGCTCTGCTGTGTCTGTGATCAGTTGTGTGGCTGTCATCGTTTTTCTCGCCAGGAAAAGGTATTACTTATTGTTAAGGGATTATATAAAATATACTTAGATGTTTCCTTACAATGAACCCTGTTATTTGGCTCTCCCTGTAGCAAGCGATGTAAGGAGGCATCTATCCACATCCACCTGGGCTTAGCTGTGTCCCTGGCCTGCCTCAACCTGCTCTTCTTCTTCACCGGGGTCCTGGCTAACGTGGGAGGGGAGAGCGTGTGCGTCTGGGTGGGGGCGCTTCTTCACTACAGCCTACTCTGCTCCTTCGCCTGGATGGGTGCAGAGATTTTCCACACCTTCTGGTTGATCTGCATCATTTTCAACCCCTCCCCGAAGCCCTATGTGTGGTACACGGTCGGTTTCGGTGAGTGCATGAAGATATATTTATGAAACGTAAAATCATGGCGCAAACATGATACTAATGGTCGAACTGAATTGTTTTTTCCAGTTCTCCCTGCTGTTCCCACAGTCATCCTCGCTGCAGTAGGGGACATTTACGGAGTGAAAGAGGTGGCGCCGAGCGATGACATCAACAACCCGTATCTCATGTAAGCAACATTTGTAGGACCAAGATATTTGCTGTGGAGAAAGATATGCAGTGATGCTTTAATAGTGTCAACCACAGCAAATAAAAGTGTTACACCATATTTTTTAGGAAAGAGGATGTAGACATTTCTGTTTTAGGGAAAGACGATAATTCCATAATTCCTGCATTTGATTCCTCCCTCTTTGGGATTATTTGCTTTCCCTCTCTGAGTGCATTTTGGTGTTTCCAGGTGCTGGATGAAAGAGAACGACAAGGCCTTGCTGGCCCATTATTTCACCAACTTGACAGTCACGATGGTCCTGGTGTCCTCGGGCTTTGTGATGCTCTTCATGGTCTACAGAAAGATCCGCACCAGAGATGAATGGAGGCAGAACCGCAAGGCTTTTCTCAGCATCTGGGGCCTCAGCTGCCTCTTCGGGACCACTTGGGGTCTCACCTTCCTGGACTTTGGACCTCTCGCTGACTTCATGCTCTTCATTTCCTGCATCCTCAACTCCTTACAAGGTCTGAGCTTTCAATAAACCGTGTTAGTTATTTAGATATAGATATATGGTTGTGAATGTTGGCTTAAATAATACGTTTTGGGGTTTTCCCTTTACTGTAATGTGTTAGAGGTTTTTGTGCATGAAACGGGTCTGCAAAGGCTCACGTCTCAAAGTTCAAGTCAGATGGAAAGATATATTACAGTAGAGGCACAATATACACAAATGAACCTGGAAATTAGCATAATATGGCCCTTTAACATAGCATAAGGAGCTTGGCTATCACATAACTGTCAAAACAGGAAATATAATTGCCAAGTTTGTACCCATCTTATTAGACTGTTACCCTTGTGCATATCTTTAAAAAGAGTGCTCTGGTGTGCTAAGAGAACAAAATGTCCATGTTGAAAACGTTTCTTGAAATGTTTATATGAACATTATTTTCCACTTTCACTTATTTCAATCTTTTAACCAACTTCAGTCCTATGCATAACCTACGAAATAATGTGTTATGATTTCCATGTTAAGCTTTTAAAGGCCAGTGTGTATATTTGCCTTATCGGGCAAACATAAGAAAATGGCTCAACCTGGTGGGAAAAATTTAGAATGACACTTTGAAGCCAGGGCTCTAGATCTAAAGCCATATAGCATGTGAGGTGTAAATGTGTTTCTATGGGCGCATCTGTGTCCTTTAGCGTCCGTCTGTCTGCATTTGGCTTTAACACTATTATAGAAGCCCAGGTTCAACTTCCAACATTTGAAAAAAGAACTTGAGCCCCTGGAATAAATGTATTGCATATGCATTAACACAGTCAAACACAAATTCATGATCTTATCGATATCACTTTCACCGAAGGTTTCACTTGATATAATCAGGGTTGTTTTGTTGCTGACTATATTTTGAGCCAGTAGCCCATTGTATCAGCGTGGGAACGAGACAATGGCCGTGCTTATCAAGGCCTTCTGTTACTGCTGCCTATCAGAGGAAAAGCTGCTTCCTCTCACATGCAGGGCACTTGTTTTTGAATCAGGTCCAAACTATTCAACACAACCCCATTTTTGCTGCACATTGCTTGGTCATTAAGAGCATCTTCTATGCTAACATGCTAACACTAAAGGCTGAGTTATGCTGAAAAGATGAAATAGATAAAGAACACAGATGAATGACTGACCCCTGGTTCTGCCCCCTCCTCCCAGGGTTCCTCCTCATGCTGCGGTTCTACATGCTAGACTGGTTGAGGAAAGAGAGCGGAGGCTCGACTCTGGGCACCAGCAGCACCGGCTCCACCCGGCAACACATGCTGAAGGCCCAGGAGCAGGGCAAGAGGGACAGCGAGCAGAGCTGCAGCAGTCACCTTTTGTATGTCAAAATGCAGAATCCTTTTCAAAGAAAATGAAAGAATGTTCCACCACCGACTGCCACAATGTAGACTGACTGCTTCCCCTGCTGGAGCTCTGTGGGAAATGTAACGACCCACGACTGAAGAGCGACTCCAGAAAGCAGTGAGCGAGCTTTCCTACACTTCTTCTAGTATTAGCAGCTTTGGAGTACCCGCTTCTCGGATGGAATGGATTCAACCATTGTTGTGCATGCACTTGTGTCCGTTGGTCATCTTATGAAGACTTTGGATCTGTTTTGCAGTAAATAATTTTTGCAGCAAATGAGAAGACAATTCTGGTGAATCCATTTTCTAAGTCTGATCTCAAAATAAATCTCATGTGTTTAGGACCTAAGAAAAGTGAAACAAAAAGCTTTTGCCAGTATAATCTGTTCTAAAAGTCATTTAGAACATGTGTTACATGTTACCTTCAGCCTCTTGTGGACAGAATGAGTATTTCCTCAACACATGTAAAAGAAAAGTGTGTTTTCAGATAGAACCTGTTTGACCTGTTCTTAAGTCGTAAACACAGCAGAGGAAATATTTTAAGTTGGATGTAGACATGGATACCAAGACTTTGACCTTCTTATTGCCTCTCAGGGCTTCCATACTTTGCACTGATGGAGAGAATCTGAATATGATCAACCTTGCTGGAAGTTTTTTAAATAACATAATCCGCTTTGCAGTCAAAACTGGTTAAAAAAAGACTTGATTCATCTTCTCGTGGAGAAGATGTGACCCCATCACTCAGGAAATCATAATACAGGCCTGGAGCCTTTATTTATAACATATCTAGACTGGGTCTAGATATAGAAGGGAAAGAATTTATTTCAGATTTGAAATTGAAACTGGTAATAAAGTTAAGCTTTCTTTCCAGACAGCGAAACATGAGCATGCTCAATGTTTCAAGTTGCTATGCTGTCATTTCCATTATGTTGTCTACAAAAGAAATATATCATTATTTTTTATTATTATTGAAGATCTCCTTGAACCTTAGATAAGCTTTTTATTTGTTTTTGTACTGTGTAAGCATTTGGTTTGTAGCTAATTGTAAGTCTTTTTAGCACTTTAGATTTTCAAAAATGTTTATTAGACCCTCAGTGAGTTGTCTTTTGTTTTCATGTATGCATTATGCAGAACTTTTCATATTCATAGCTGAATGTTGTATAATAGATGACTTTTCCAGGCCAAGTTTAGACCTTCAGTAAACATTATATAAATAAAATATAACATTATAAAGTCTTTCATTTCAACATTTTCCAAATTGCATTTCAATTGAGGTCATTTGAACAAACCTGATGGCAGAATCTGATTTAAAAACATTTGATATTTCTGTAAATATAATTTCAGTGAATTTTACATTCACAAGTGAGTTTTAAGATACTGTGATATTTGCACTTTTTTAATTTGTTTTCTAATGAAATAATGTCACTTAGATGACTGTGTAGTTGAATTTTTGTTGGTGGAAATAAACTGTTAATAAAAGTTATTGTGGCATAAAGGAGTGAACAGCTGTGTGTGTCAATAAGTGGTTGCAAAGTAAGCACATTTCTGTTTCCCTGCTCTGTCATCCCTCCTTGTCTGTGCCTGTGAGTTTCCTCCCTGGGGGGGGGGGGGTTTGGGTGTGTTGTTCTCTTCACAAACACGCTGTTTGTTTGCCATTGAATCACTCGATGTCTCTGCTACAGTTGTTTTCCCCCCTCAGGGCGTTGGAGGCGCTGACTAAAGTGCCACCAGGAACGCTCCAACTGCCTCTCTAACTCCTTTACTTCCATGACTTGTCTCTACACTGCCAAACAATGCAGATGTGTGAGGTCACAGAGAGATGGACTCAAAGCAGACCCAGAGTAGTGCTGTTAAACATAAGGGAGATCACAAAGAATCTCCACCACCGATATGAACTGAAAAGCAACCATGTATTGTTCCCTAACAGTACCAACAGGAACTGGCTGCTGTGGCGTTTCTGTGTCTGCAGATGGCGCTGTTTACTTTGTGATGTTGGTATTCCACTGGTTTGTAGCATCTATCTTGTAGTAAAAAGGGAAAATAAAGTTATTGTATCCAATTTGTCCGCTTTATTTAGAAAATTCAGTACATTTATTACATGGAATATACCCCCCCCCCTTCTATACAAATATCTATGTTCAATATGGTTCCCTTTTATAATCAAAATAAGAGCATCTATCTTAAACAATCAGAAATAAGCTGAAGTAGGTAAGATGGTGTTTTGTATCTAAACATATACTTATGGTAACAGCATCATGCTCAAGATGATTGGACACTTGTGAAAAAGTATTATTCAGGTATAGAGACTCCATTAAAGAGGGTATCATCCTTAAAGGTGGTATCATCCTTAAAGGTGGTGTCCTTCTCCTCATAAAATAAGCTAAACTACAATTACATTTTTTTTTTCTTATCAATCTTATTTTATGTTTGCCTTAATGCTCAATATTCTTTAATGAAATCCCCTGCCTCATTGTACCTTTTGACAGTACAAATGGACAAGTACATATTGACTGTGTGTGTGTGTGTGTGTGTGTGTGTGTGT
>CALSBZ010046937.1:5986-29462 GCA_943591055.1 Gobionotothen gibberifrons
GGGGTATATCCAGTCTCTGATAGTGTTACGTTATTATGAGAGTGCTCTGTTTGATTCTGAAATTGTATATATTTATATAAATATATACAATTATATATCTGTGTGTGTCTGTCCGCATCTGGAGCCTGTTATTGTCTCATTATACCGCACTGTGAATGATTTAAAGTAAATATATAAGTGGTCATGAACACATCTGTCCATCAGACAGAGGGCTGCTGTGCCTCCTGTCATCATTAATGGACGTCTCTTTAAAATGACCGCTCAGAGGAGAGGAGTTCTCATTTCTCTAACCGCCTGCTGCTTCCCCTCCTCTCTCCTCGGTTCGCCTCCTCGTCTCCTCTGCTCACATCTCCTGCGGGCGGGACTAAGACACGAGGATAGGAGTGGAGGAGGGGAGTCGAGGAGGGGAGTTAGAGAAATGAGAAAGGGCCACAGATCCCTATATAAAGGGTTGGGTCAATTTACCCACTGGCTCATTTTACCCTAATCTCCCCTATTTTGTGATTCTGCAGATCAAAACTAAAACGTGGCATTAAAGCAGAAATTAGTAAATGTTTCCATTCTTAGCTCTCAATTTTCAAATGAAAGTTTTTATTTATTATTGGGTGATGAAAAAGCATTATTAATGAAAGTGTTTTTTTAACATTGATATGGATGAATTAGAATCAGCCTTCAATCAAATCAAAGTCAAATCGAATCAAATCACGTTTGTTTCAGTGGGCTTTACAGATGAACACATTTAGATGGCATTGTAAAGGATGATTGACATGTCAAGAAAATAATGAAAAACATGATAGAACGTGAAATACAAATAAAATAGATACAAATAAATGAGATAAAATACAACAAAAAGGCAGTGAAAAAACAATAAAATAAAATACCATAAAATGTAGGACAAACAGGGTAATCTGAAACCAGCTCTAACTCTAGGCTTTATTCAACAGGAAGGTCTTCAACCCACTCTTATAATGTTGGACACTGTCTGCCTCCCTTTAATATCTAATATAATAATGTCTTTCATTTTTGTAAAGCACTTTAAATTGCCTAGTGTTGAAAGGTGCTATATAAATAAACTTGCCTTGCCTTGCCTTACCTATAATGGAAGGAAATACGAGATTAAGACGCAGGTTGACAGAACATGTGATTTACCATGGCCTTGAGGCAACACAAAAGTAAACTACAGCTAACATAAAGAAAAGAAAATCGTATAGAATTTCAATAACCTGCAATATCGGAAAGCCAGCGCTCCAGAGAGGAAACCTTGAAGCAGACAATGCACAGGTTTCAATGGAGAGCACCAGATGTGTCTGCTATTGATACAGCCAATAACACCCTGAAGCCTCCCTGGCACAACATGTTCCCAGAGATCCTTGCAGCAGAGCATATATGTTACAGTCCACTCTGTGTGTCTGACCGGGTCATGAGTCCATGTGAGTGGAGGTTAAGCGTACAGATGCACATTGCACTCCATTCCCCATCCACTGCACAGCAGGACTACTTAACACTCAGTATGTGGACTGCACTGCAACCACCTCCTGCTGGTGTGTGTGTGTGTGTGTGTGTGTGTGTGTGTGTGTGTGTGTGTGTGAGAAGCATGTCAATGGATGTTTGGAGGTGGAATGAGTTATAGTACGGGACCATGTGATAATTTTTGTTTACATCACACATTCTGCACCGCATCATCATGAGAGCTCACTCCTACCAACAGTTCCCATTGATCTTGTATTAATAGGGATAAACACATTGATTCATGTCATGTACTGTTTGCCAGATATGTGTTCAGCATCATTTTGACTCATACAGATTAGTTTGCCATTCCAGAGTTGACTTTTCAAGGGCTGCCACTATCAATGTTTCATATTTTCCTCTATGCTTTAAATTAAATGAAATTTCAAATAATTCTGTGTAGAGAACATGGTGAATTATATTGTACATGTGTACATGGAACACTGCTCTCAGCACACAGCCTGCTAAGACTCAAGGAGGGAAGTAAAGGATGGGTCAGAGACAAAATGCCCAATTCAGCAAAGTTTGTGCGGCCCGTCCTGGAACCCCCACTGAACGAGCTCCGGGCTCAGCTCCAAACTCACCCCAGCTAGTTAAAGTGAACAGACGTTTCCATCCTGCTGCCTGATTGGAACAACTTTGGTTTAACATTTAAAATATATTAAAAGTAGAAATTTAGATATTCATCTTTTTTTTTGTAACCCTGTCTCATGCCAATTACTCAAATGGTGCAATGGTTCATTAGTAACAATTGCCACAACTTATTGATTTTTATTTATTTTCTTGGCTATCATAACCTGTATGTTTTTGAACAATCCAGAGAGTACAACATTATTTGTGTTTGCATGTATTTTTAGATGAAGAATACTCTGTTGCTGATTATGGATGGCAATTCAAGTGACACGGAGCACTTGAAGAAGAAGAGGAGGAGAGGATGATGATGATGATGATGAGTAGGAGGACTTGACTCCTAATGCAAAGCTTAATGAGGGAAGCTCAGATAGAGGAGAGGAGGAAAATTCCTTTGTGTTGTTGTTGTAGACCACAGTGTAAGCACAGCGAAAATAAACCATCTTAGCTGGGAAAGTGTTTGAGTGTTCTCTAATAGAGAACCGCAGTGACGCGTCCTATAACCCGGAAGTAAACTCCTTCCGGTTCCTTCGTCAAAAACCAATGCAATTTCTCCATAGGATTTTGGAAAATAGCTCGAAATAAGGTCTGTGGTTGACACACATTTAAGAGACAGATCACGTTTTGTTCAGCCGGATAATATCCACATGTCTACCCTACTTTTATAATTTTCGAATCATAAATCTAGTCGCCAGAAGCAAAATGCTAACGTTATGCTATAAAGGAACTACAGCAGGGTCGCTGCTTCAACGTCACGCCAACTTAAGATCCATATTCAAACATACAGATTCTAAATGGAACAAGTTGAAGCGTTTGTTTGAACAGTTTGCAGGAGGCAGTTACTTGCTTTCAAGCAGAACAGGGCAAACACACTTAGCGGGAGTGTTTTACGTGTTCGGTGTAATGACGTAAAACGGCCTGGACAACTTCTGTAGTCCTATTCAGCCACATGTTAAGAACCATCGTTTTTCACACACGTAAACTCTTCAAAAATCACCAGCGGGGTCACTGCTGATGTATTTAATGTCGTAGAACAAAACGTGATCTGTCTCTTCAATTTGTGTCAAACACAGACTTTATTTGGAGCTATTTTCCAAAATCCTATGGAGACATTGCATTGCTTTTTATCGAAGGAACCGGAAGTGGTAACAATGCTAACTTACTTCCGGGTTTTAGGACGCGTCACTGCGGTTCTCTATAGGGACAAACACATCCATATGGTCAGTGGCGACTCGTCATTAGGGGCAGGCACAGCCCCATCTAGTGTCAGCAGAAAGTAATGCAAATAATAATTCCCAAAATATGCAAAAAATAAAAAATATTTTAAGATCATGTTTAGTCATCTGATTCGTCTGTACATTGCTGTTTTAGTCTGCGTTCTTCTAATTAGTGTCTACACTGTGCCTATTGAGCCGCGTTGAGCGATGTGGGGCAAGCCCCTCTCTCTGCTGTTAAAATGAATGTGTGCTGTAAAAACTACACTGCGCATGCTCAGAGTCTTTTTCTATTCAATGTGTTCGGCAAAAAAATAATCACCATGGGGGCACTGAGCTGCCATCCCCACCAAACGTCATCTCATAATTCAGAGAGCTGAAAATGAATGAAGTTTTCTATTTCAGGTTTGGTAAGTTCATTTGATGTCATTTCTTGTGTTGATATTCTGTGTTTTGCCTATAGGCTATTGCTCTGCTGGATCGATTGATATCGTGACCTTGGTGATGAGTGTCTTGTGTTTTCCTTATACCCCCCCCCCCCCTCTCTCTCTATCGGAACCATGGATAGCCTACAGCTATTTGTTTACGTGTTTAAAAAAGCACCAGAAGCTTATATATACACATCTAAGTTGTTCGTGCCCCACCACTTTTGTACATATAAAAACGCCACTGCATATGGTGCCAACTTATGAACCTCATTTCCTGGAGACCCCATCTCCTTTACAGAGTGTTTCAGAGAAAGCTGTTGCGTCTGTACCGTGAAAGGATACAGATATGTGCGTCAGAGAGCCTCCGCTGTGGAGAGCCGCCTCGGGCAGCAGAGAGGAGAGGAGCATGATGGGGGGGGGTGCGCTTGTTGATCCAGTGACGTGGTGTATCGCAGGCTACAGTAACCAATTAGTTCTTTACATTGAATACAGCCAGAGTTCAGCGTTCTCTCAGTTGCAGGCACAGGAAGATAATGTTTTGACACCCATGGAGGATGCTGGGAAATGGCATCCCATGGCTCAGCAGCCATACTGGTGAGTCTCCATCACTGTTTTCTTAACCTTAAATAATTAAAAGTTGTGCCGTGCCATTTTCTGATGGCCCATTATGCCATATATTAATCTAATAAGTAATACATAAAACAAAGAAAACATAGTTGAGTTAAATTAATGTTAAAACGTACAAGCTTTTTCTTAGCCAGTAGGCTCACTATCAAACAACAACAGTTTTTAAAATCAGTGTCTCCATGGTGTGCACAACACTAGGCTGGTACGAGCTAAAGGCTAACAAATGCTCAACATGTTTCTTGGATTACTTAAGATCTCCTCAAGAGCCCAATTACCTCAGAGGTCTCCTCCTAAAAACAAATGAGCCCAGTGATTAAAACCATTACAAACACTGAATGTAGCAGTTCTACTTTAACATCCAATGTACACACAGGCTGGAGCAGCTATGTACAACCAAAAGGTTACGTATTCTATCTTTAAGGAAAATATTCTGAAACAAACTACTGCTACTCAAAAGTACCCATCATCTATCAGATCCAGTACTCCCTCTCTGGCTTGGCAGCTTATCAAATCAATAAAGAGGCCAAAGGTCATTATGAAAAGTGTGAAAGCTGCTCCAGGCTGACCTGCAGCTCAGCACAATGTGTTTGACTCTTTTATCCCAGATTAGGCCTCTAGTGTTGGGAGGTTACAAACAGGTAATCTGCTTGCACTCTTTAATCAGACAAAGTGTGGTGTATTTAGGGAGGCTTTAAACTTCGCTCTGAACTGCTCAATGTCACCTTGTGTTCTAAACTGGAGGTAAAGCTTGTCACCAGCTCTTTCACACCAATACAAACATGGATGAGCAAAGTTGTGTCCAGACATAGTGGATTAGGGTCATGTCTACACACAAACATCTTAAAATCGATGACACACGTTTGTTTTTTGTGTGCATGTGGCATTCCACACCTTACATTAATCTCACAGAGACTGAACTGTAGTCGGAAATAAACCTGTGGATGATCATGTCAAGGCGGTACATAATCAACAAATGGTGAGTGGGTGGAGTTACCAAATGTGTTTATAGAAACAAATTAATGGTATACGCTTTCCCTCAATTAGTTCTTATTATTATGCAGTTCATTCCTTGAGGCATGCAGGTGCTTATTAAATCTCCCCCTCCCAGAGTAAAGATCTGCATATCTGACAGCCTGGTAGAAATCCCCCAAAATCACCACCATAGAAATGTTCCCACATCTGGAACAACACTGATTCAGTCTGCCACGTGCAGGGCCGTTGGTAATCAGAATGTTTTGGAATATCTCCAGTTCAACTAATTTATTCTCTGTCTCCAGGGGAACTGTCCTCATGAACTGGGATTAAAGGAACACAGAACATACTGCAAAACTGATTTTACTGATTTTCATCTTGCATACACATAATAGAGAGAAAGAAAATCAAGAGGAGAGACACGGCTTATATATATATATATATATATAAGACGTAATAATATATGTATATTATACCGCAGCCGGACTCCTATCCATTCCCACATCCACACTCTGCAGCTTTGGGGACAGAGCCTTCTCAGTGGCAGCTCCTAGGCTCTGGAATTCCCTCCCCCAAGATCTTCGTGACTCTGAGTCCCTCACAGTCTTTCAGTCCCGCCTCAAAACACATATTTTCAACTCTGTCTACCCATAATCCCCCCCCCCTCTCAATCAACTTCCTCTTGACTGCCTTTTTTGTTTATTCTATATTTATTTGTTTGCCTGTCCTTGTTTGTCTACCCTCCCTCATACTGTAAAGCAGGGGTGCCCAACCAGTCGATCGCGAGATGTGTCTAAAAATAGAACAACCATATTCTGTTTTATCGTTAATGTCCTATAACATAATCTTCCTGTGCCAGAATAATGCACTTGAACGCATCAAAGCGTGATCATGTGTCGGGGCGAGGCTGGTGGGCAGTGGGCACTATTTCGCTGACGTTGTCCGTGTCAACAGTAGTGATGGGAATTACGGCTCTTTGAAGGGAGCCGGATCTTATGGCTCCGTTCCTTTCAAAGAGCCGTTTAAAAGAGCAGTTTTTTTAAAGGGGGCGGGGTTACTAGGTTTATCTGCGAAATGATCACCACGATAATGACTGACTGTATTGCCAGACCCAGTGGTGGCTGGTGGAAAATATTTTTGGTGGGGCTGTTGACATAGTGAGTAAACATTTTTTTTTGGAGAAATGACACCTTAAATTATGACTCGCGCTACCTTTTATAATTCAGTAACCACACTACAGTTGCTAACATTGCCCCGACACGTGTTACTTCCTTACTTACTAAAATCAGTCATAATCAAACCTCAACACACCTGCAAAGAACACATGCTAAGGTGAAGCTAACACACAGATATAAACAAATAGAAAACAACCGGAAAACAGAGAAGAAGAACAGACTCACGTAATCAAATCAAATCAAATCAATTTTTATTTATAGAGCACATTTACAAGCGATTTTTGGTCGAGCCCAAAGTGCTTTACATACAATAAAAATGCTTTACAATAAAAACACTATACAACAAAAAGCAACAGCAAAAATACAAAAATTACCCACAGCGAAATGTCAGGAGTCATGCACCGCTCTGACTAGAAGGCCAGAGAGAAGAAGTGCGTTTTGAGTGAGGATTTAAAAACCCCTAGGGTCTGGGCCGACCTCACATGGAGGGGCAGAGTGTTCCAGAGTCTGGGGCCGGCTGCTGCGAAGGCTCGGTGACCTCTGGTTTTGAGCCTGGTCTTGGGCACTACCAGCAGCAGCTGGTCAGCAGACCTTAAGGCTCTGGTTGGGGTGTAGCGCTGGAGGAGTTCAGCTATATAGGCCGGAGCCAGCCCATTTAGTGCTTTAAAAACAAATAAAAGGAGTTTAAAATCAATTCTGAACCGAACTGGAAGCCAGTGCAGTGAGGCCAGAATTGGGGTGATGTGGTCACGCTTTTTGTGGCCCGTAAGAAGACGTGCAGCGGCGTTCTGCACTAGCTGCAGGCGTCTGATTGAGGCCTGGTCCATACCCACATACAGACCGTTGCAGTAGTCCAACCTTGAGGTTACGAAGGCGTTGATAACCCTTTCCAAGTCTTTAAAAGATAAAAACGACTTGGTCTTAGCCAATAGTCGTATTTTAAAAAAGCAGGTTTGAACTACGCTGCTGACCTGTTTGTCAAATTTAAAAATGCTATCAAAGGTCACTCCAAGGTTCTTGACAGAGGGGAGGATGTTTTTTTTGAGGGAGCCCAGAGTATCAGCTGGGGAGGCTGGAGATTGAGGTCCAAAAAAGATGACCTCAGTTTTGCTCTCATTGAGGTTGAGGAAATGTTGGCTCAGCCAGGATTTGACCTCTGTCAAGCAGTCCATCAGTAGCTGTAACGAGTTTTTATTGGAATTGAGAGGTAGATATATTTGGACATCATCTGCATAACAGTGGAAGGCGACATTGTGTTTTTTGAGGATTGAACCCAGGGGAAGCATGTAAAGTAAAAACAGGATGGGGCCCAGAATCGAGCCTTGGGGAACCCCACAGGTAAGAGGGGCTTTGGCAGAGGAGAAGGCACCTAACTGCACTGCAAAGCTACGGTCTGTCAGGTAGGACCTGAACCATGCAAGGGCAGAGCCTGTGATGCCAGCGGACTGTTCAAGCCGTGACAACAGGATGCTATGGTCCACTGTGTCAAAGGCAGCTATCAGGTCTAACAGCACCAAGACAGCTGGGCTACCTGAGTCGGCGGCTAGGAGCAGGTCATTAAAAACTCTTAAAAGGGCTGTTTCAGTGCTGTGCATGGGTTTAAAGCCCGACTGAAACTTTTCATGGATTCCATGCATAGTTAAAAAAGACTGCAGCTGGGCATAGACTACTCGCTCCAGAACTTTGGATAAAAAGGGTAGCTGGGAGATGGGCCTAAAATTTCCGAGAATGGAAGGGTCGAGATTTTTCTTTTTAAGTAGTGGCTTTACCACGGCATGTTTGAAGGCAGCTGGGACACATCCTGAGCCAAGAGAGGTATTTATAAGTAATAAAATACTTGCTCCAACTGAATTAAAAACATCTCTGAGAAGGCGAGAGGGAATGCTATCTAAGCTGCAGTTTGTCAGCCGCAGGTGCTTGACCACATCCGAGAGAGAAGAGAGGGACACAGGCTCAAAGTGGTCGAGGACAGCAGGGCACAGAAAGGGGGCAGGATCTGGGGTAGCACTAGTGTGGGCTAGCCTAAGAGTAGATACTTTTTCGATAAAAAACGTGAGGAACTTATCACAGAGAGTGGTCGATGGCACAATAGGAGAAGCATCACAGGGATTAATAATGGAGTTGAGGACATTAAAAAGAACCTGAGGCTTATGGCTGTTTTTGGAGATTAACAGCGAGATGTGCTCTGTTTTGGCTGCTTTGACTGCCGTCTGGTAGTCGGAAAGACAAGCACGAAGGATTTCTAAGGAGACATGGAGTTTGTCCTTTTTCCATTTTCTCTCTGCGCGCCTGCAAGCGCGTCTGAGAGCACGAGTACAGTCATTTAGCCAAGGCTCTGAGAGAACTTTGGTGCGTCTAAGCGTAAAAGGAGCAACAGCATCCAAAATTAGTGTACATGTTGAGTCAAACATGGAGATAAGCTCATCAGCATTGAAAGCACAGTTCACATCTAATTTACAGATCGGGGAGACATTAAAAACATCAGAAAACTGTGAGGCAGTCAAGGGGTTAATCGAACGCAGACGACGCGCAGGAGCACGTGATTCGACTCCTGCGGAAGGGATCGAGGTTGTAAACAAAACCGGTAAATGGTCTGAGATCCGCGTTGTTACACAGATTTCATCCACAGATACAGACAGTCCAAACGATAGTACTAAATCTAAAGTGTGTCCTTTTTCATGTGTTGGGCCAGCTACGGACTGAATGAGACCGAATGAATCGAGGAGATTTAAAAAATCCCTGACCAGAGGTTTGGACTCACAACACACATGGACATTAAAATCTCCGCAAATCAAAACACGATCATATTTCACCATGATCCCGGACAGAAAGTCAGCAAAGTCATTTATGAAATCCTTATTGCACTTTGGCGGACGATAGACGACTGCGCAGAGTATAGGCGAGGCCGGGTTAAGTTCAAAAAGCTGCAACTCAAAGCTAGCATAGCTAGTTACAGGGTGAAGCAATCGGCATTGGAAGCTAGCTCTAAACACTGATGCTAACCCCCCCCCCATGGCCAGTGGTGCGGGGGGAGCTGAAGAATGTACAGTCAGGAGGAAGAAGTTCAGAGAACGGTGTATACTCGCCAGCGTGGATCCAGGTCTCCGTCAGAAACATAAAATCCAGATCACGAGAGGTGAAGAAGTCATTTAGCAGGAATGTTTTGTTTGCTATCGACCTAGCATTTAGCAGAGCCATGCAAAGTGTTTGCTCCGGGCCAGCCGAAGGTGTCGTGCGTCTCAGCGGACGAAGATGTGCATGTTGGACGCCGCGCGAGCTGGGAGCAGTCGGACGGGCAGGAGAAGCTGGCAGCGGGCCCTGCAGAGGACGCAGCTCCGGAAAGACGGGGCGAATCCATCGATCCCTCACCTGGCGTGCAGCGGGAGGGCCATGACATCCGAGGCGTGGATAAGTCCCAGAAGAAGCCGTCAGGTATGCCTTAAGATGGACCAGTGCACCACCACGATTTCCCCGACGTCTAAGGCGCTTTCGGCGAGGCAGGATGCAGGGGAGCCGGCGCAGGTAGTTTGGGATATCCAACAGTAGAGGGGGGGGGGACGAGTTATGGTTGCCAGATGAAGGTGTGGGCAGCAGTATACACTCCAATGAGGGTCTGAGGTGGAGGAGGGCTTGGCGATCGTAGCAGAGCAGAGCAGAGACATTCTGACATACAAAAAACAAGAGTAGGATCACTAAAGGCAGTGAGCTGAGCGAGCGGCGAGCCGACACAGGCGCCATCTTGGAAATCACGTCAGTCACGTCACGTCAACAAAGGGCAAGGTCTGTTCTTCTTCTGTTTTCCGGTTGTTGCCTGTTTTGAATGACGAATACACACTACCGCCGCCTGCTGGTAAGGAGAGTTATTGCCACTCACGCATGCGCAGTTGCGAATCTAGTTCAACCGCAGCGCAGCGTCATACTACTTAATGAAAAGTATAATATTAGTCAAATATGAAGAAGTTAAACTTTAAACATTCATGACTCAAACACTTTATCCAGGATAAAAGCCACATCTACACCTGCAAGGTGAATACAGCTGGTAAAAGAAAAAGTGTTTGAATGCGTACATTAACAGGTTTGATGATGTGATACACTCACAGTGCCGCGGTCGGACTGTAGGCTACGTAATGTTACAAAAATAAAATCAATGTGCAGGCTTACGTGAACACTGTTCTACATGAACAATACGGGCAGTTTATACATTAAATAAATCAACAGTAGCTGGCGATATATGCTCCAAGTGGAAGCGGTCCACGGGCACATCGTATCTGTTCCCGGCTGTTTGAAGAGCAAGCATGGGAAACAACAGCTAGCCACAGCTAGCCATGCCTTTCTGGGTGTACCAGCTGAGCTACGTGAGAAGCCTCGTTGATACGTGTTGTCTTTTTCACGAGCTTGCTGCGATATATAGCCTACAAATCGGGTTGGTCCGGTCCAAGGTCTTTAAGCAACAGTTTATCTCCCAAACTTCTCCTTTCGAAAGGATTGGAGATTAGCTCTTGAATGGAATTGGGTGGGGAGTGGGGACCGAGGTCCGGAGACTCCACCTGCACACCAACGAAGCCATCCTCTGCGTCTAGTGCGTCACCCGGATACGAGTCACTGTCCAAACTACTCACAGATTGGACCGGCGCTGACATTGGCGCCCGGTGATAATCAGATTTGACGACGCTGATTGGCTGAAATTATGTTTCGCAACAGTCAGCTGCTAGTGGCTGCTGCTGCACTGGATGAAGGCTGATTTCTTACCGCCCAGGCGAGAGAGGGTAATGATGGTAAGACATGGGCAAGGCCAGGCAGGAAACATGTGACTTATCAGTAACTTTAGACATCGTAACACAATTTTAAACAAGATGTTATTGTAGATTATACATTTTACTGATACAAATTATATAATATTTACCTTTTTTATTAAAAATAAAAATAAAAATAAAATATATATTTTTTAATATATATATTTTTATTATTTTTATTTTTTTATGTGGGAAGAGGTGGGGCGGCGCCCCTAGCGCCCCTATGGACCGGCCGCCACTGGCCAGACCTAATGTCAATAATCGGCATTGTAAACATGACGCAAGGTGGCGCCATATCCATGTCATTCATGTCAGTGAATGTACGACTTTGAATTTACCCTCTTTACGCGTAAAGTCAATAAAGTTGCCTTGCCTTGAATGAAATTCATGCAACTCTTAATATTAGATACTGTGTTGTTTTTTTTTGTTTAACAGTTTTTATTGAGATTTCAAAATCAGAAGAAATATACATTCAATAGCATTGCATCCCACCCCATCCCGCCCACCCAACCCTCCCCACCCGTCCCCTTAATTCCAGATCTTCACAAGGATGATTGTTCATTGAGGTTTTGTCCAACCAAGGATATGTGAACAAATTCCAGTACATACAATATAATACAATGTACAAGGATAACAAAGCACATCAGTGGGAAATAGTCATACAAAAAAAAAAAGGATAAGTACAATTACCAAGAAAAATAAAAAATCTAAATAATTAATTAATAAAAGAAATAAAGAAAATAAAATAAAAGAAGAAGAAAGGGAGGAGGGGGGATGGGGGACTGCTGCTGCTGCTGCCACAAACTAGTGCTCTAGTCATCCTGGTTTAAGGGGATCTGTAAACTATCGTAGTAATTTAGGAAGGGGGTCCAAATCTTTGTAAACTTCTGCACAGAGCCTTTTAGAGTGTACCGGATTTTTTCAAGTTTAAGGAAGTGCATAGTGTCTCTTATCCATCTAGTAAAATTGGGAGGTGCCTGATCCTTCCAGGACAGTAGAATTAGGCGCCTGGCAATCAAGGAGGTAAATGCTATGACTGCCTGAGTTTTACCTTTAATGTTGCCGGTTTCAGAGGTGAGCCCAAATAAAGCACATACAGGATTGGGTGTGATGTCTTTTTGAAAAATCTTAGAGTATGCAATGAATATGTTGCCCCAGAACGAGCTGAGGTTGGGACAGGACCAGAACATGTGAATGTGATCTGCTGGCTGATTGTTACAGCGAGGGCATGAAGGGTCTAGGTCAGGGAATAGCTTCGCCAGCCTTGCTTTGGTAAAGTGCACTCTCAGAACAATTTTGAGTTGTATCAATCTATGCCTAGCACATGGGGAAGAGGTATGTATTAAGTCAAGCACTTTCTGACATTGATCGTCTGCCATTTCCTCACCAATGTCATTCTCCCAACGACTCCTGACATGTTGCAGAGATAAAGCAACGATATTGTTTATACTATTATAGAGAAGAGAGACCAGCCTTTTGCTACCCGGCGATAGTGAGAGAATATGATCAATTGCGTTGTTCATTGGGATGTCAGGGAAAGAAGAGATATTTGTCTTAACAAAGTGTCTAACCTGGAGATATCTGAAGAAGTGAGACTGTGGTAAATTAAATAATTGAGAGAGTTGTGGAAATGATCCAAATGTCCCATCTACATACAAAGTATGAACGGATTTAATCCCATTTGTGTCCCATATCCCGAAAGTAGAGTCAGAGAGGGAGGGAGGGAAGTTGTAATTATTCTTCAGTGGAGAATGCACCGACGTTGTCTGCAAATTGAAATGCCTTCTAAATTGCGACCAAATTCTGACGGAGTGATACACCACTGGATTAGAGCTGAATTGAGGTAAAGAAGGAGGGGACTGAGCGCATAGTATGGAACGTAGATTAAGTGGGCTACAGGCCTGTTCCAATTGTACCCAGTCCTCGCCACTGCCAGGTTCAACTTCCTTCATCCATTGTAGCATTGCTTTTATATTGCACGCCCAGTAGTAGTGGATGAAATTGGGTAGGGCCAGGCCGGCAAGTTTTTTGGGTCTTTGAAGGGCACTTCTTCTTATTCTCGGGGGCTTGCCATTCCAAATGAATGATGAAATGCTCCTCTCCAATGAATGAAAGAAATACTTTTTTATCAAGATAGGAATATTCTGAAAAAGGTAGAGGAATTTTGGCAATACAATCATTTTTATCAGATTAACACGGCCGATTATGGACAAAGGTAGGTTAGTCCATCTAGTCATATCTTTCTTACATTTGTCAAACAGTGTGCCAACATTCTTAGTGAAGAGGGATGGAAAAGAGGGTGTGATTTCAATCCCAAGATATTTAAAGCCCTTTTGGACAATTCTGAATGGAAAGTGTGCTGCAGGGATTAAAGCGGCTGGTGGGTTAAGGGGAAACATCTCACTTTTTTCATAGTTGATTTTATAGCCTGAAAATTTACCAAATTGATCTAGGATTTTGAGAATAGGGGGGACAGATGTTAGTGGGTCCGTAACATATAAGAGAATGTCATCTTCTCCAAGCGCGAAGCTAGGACCTTGGATAACATTTTGTAATCCACATTAAGTAGGGAGATTGGCCGATAGGAGGCACATTGAAGTGGGTCTTTGCCCCCTTTTGGTAAAAGAGTAATTGCAGCCTGTCGTAAGGTAGGTGGAAGAAAGCCAGAGGAAAGGGATTCATTAAACATGTCTTTGAGCAGGGGGCAAAGTTGGGGCGCAAATTTCTTATAGAATTCTGAACTATAACCGTCTGGCCCAGGTGTTTTATTACATTTTAACGATTTAATAGCTCTTAGAATTTCTTCATTGGAAATCTGGCCTCCTAATAGAGAGTTATGTTCGGCTGGAACTGAAGGGAAAATAAGTTTATCAAAGAAATTGTTTAGTTGTGAGAGATGATCACATTCAGAGCTGTATAAACCGCTGTAATACTCTTTGAAGGTATCATTGATGTCCCTGTGGTCAGTGACTGTTTCTCCTGTTTCACTATAGATTTTAGGGATAAGACGAGTGGATTGAGCTTGAAGAGCCTGTTGGGCTAACAACTTCCCAGCCTTATCACCTGAGTCATAAACAGCTAAACGAGACTTAGTAATTAGATGTGTAGCTCTGTCTGTGGAAAGTAAGTTGTATTCTGTCTGTAAGCGCAGCCTTTCTTTAAAAAGTGTTGGACATGGGGAGGGGAGGACGAGTAGAGATTGTCAATTTCCAAAATAGAGCGTGAGATGTCAATGAGTTTGGAGTCCCTTACTTTTTTTGCCCTGGAAGATTATTCAATTATTTGCCCACGGAGGTAGGCCTTGAGGGTCTCCCATAAGGTTGAATGCGAGATTTCTGCGGAGGTGTTAGTTTCAGGAAAGAAGATAATTTGAGAAGTGATATGACTTACAAACAGTTTGTCAGCTAGAAGGAGGGAATTAAGTCTCCAGTTTCGAGAGGGTCTCAGGGAGTTAGGCAAAGTTATATGAAATGAGACTGCTCCATGATCTGAAACTGTAATACTTTCATATGAGCAGGAGTTAACATTTCCCAGTAGTCTATTATCTAAGAGAAAGTAGTCAATGCGGGTATATGTGTGATGAACGTTGGAGAAGAAGGAAAATACTTTTTGGTTGTTAAATTTAAATCTCCAAATATCCAAAACAGCATTTTGAGTACTGAAATCGTTGATAACTTTAGCAGATTTGGTAAGAGGCTGAGCCCTGTTAGATGATCTATCCAATGCGGTGTTAAGCACGCAGTTAAAGTCTCCTCCTATTATCAGATTGTAGTTGTTGTCACTGGGTAAGGTAGAGAATAGTTTGTTAAAGAAATTATAATCATCACTGTTTGGAGCATAAACATTGACCATAATGACAGGGCTGTCGAATAACTGGCCCGAAACAATGATAAATCTCCCATTTGTGTCAGCGATCACCTCCTTAGCTTGAAATGGAATGTCCTTATGTATGAGGATTGCTGTTCCCCTGGCTTTGGCATTGAACTGCGAGTGGAAAACCTGGGAGAAACTTAAGAGAAACTTAACGTGGTTGTTTTTCAGGTGAGTTTCCTGTAAAAAGGCTATGTCTGAGTGCAGCCGTTGCAGATTAGAGTCTATTTTCTGTCTTTTCACCCAGCTGTTCATACCTTTAGTGTTTAAGGATAAAAAAGTGGATGGGCCGAGCTTGATTGCAGTTAGATGTAGTTGTCATACTCTAAGAGATTAGTGGGACAAAGAGTAACAACAGAAGTGTAGCAGGGTAGGGCCGGGTGTGGGGTGTGGAGAGGGGGAAAGGAGAATGATGGGACAAGAGAGATAAAAAAGGAAAAAGAAGAAAAAGGGAAAACTAAACTGATGGCATAAAAACCTCTAACATTGTGAAAAACAGCATCCCAGAGGGGACGTGGGGCTTGAACTGTGCACTTAATTGCCAGCTCAAAAAACACCTAACTTACACTAAGACTCTGTTGTCAATAGTAACATCAACAAAAACAGTATACAACATGTAACATTATATTGTGCAAAAGCCATGAAAGGTCGGTAATAATGATTGGAGCAATTAAAGAGAGTTGCCATATACAGGAGGGTATCATTCATAACAATAGTGGTAGGAAAACAGTAATATATAGGAAACAGAACATGCATATATTCACTGCTTTATAGACATGTATGAGTTTACCCCTATCAGTATGCGTGCGTGAGTATTTGCACGTCTCCGTGCTCCAGTGTGATAGCGGCCTAAGCAGGTATAATAAAGGAGCAGCGCTGTGTGGACCAACAGTGACATTTCAGCAGAAGTCAGCGACTGTCCCGAGTTTAATTCCACACATAAAACGCTTGGCAAACATTGTTATAAGGTACCGACCATAATAATAATAATAATAAAGACAATATATTCAACTAAGAAAGACGAAAGCATCTATAATATCAACCCAGTGATTTAACAGTTATTAGACACGTTTATGGGACAGGCTGTGAGGAGGTCGCACCTGAACGGCCGCTGTGAAGAAAAGAGGAAACTTCTCCAGGCGAGAAAAAAACGAGTTTCTGTCCGTTCTTGTCAGTGACCTGTAGTTTGGCAGGAAAAAACATCCTGTATGCGAGCCCCGCATTTCTCAGCTCCGATTTGACAGCGGCGTATGTGGCTCTTTTCTTTGATACCTCCACGCTGTAGTCCGGGAAAATGTGTATGTTGCATCCGCGGAAAGAGAGCGGACCGGCCTCCCTCGCCAGCTTCAGGATGCGCTCTTTCGTCTGGAGGTTGTGGATCCGAGCGATGAACGGGCGCGGGGTGTCGCTCTGCGTCTTGCGGGCAGTAGCTACTCTGTGCGCCCGGTCGACCGCAGGGGGGGGAAGGAAAGGCTTCGGCACCAAACGTTTCTGCCAGGAACAACTCCATGAAGGCGGTCGGCTGTGGGCCCTCAACTTTTTCAGGCACGCCAGTTATGCGGATATTATTGCGTCTCGATCTGTTTTCCAGGTCGTCCACCTTAAACTTGAGGCTCTCATTTTCCCTGTATAGGGCTGTGCAGGTGGATTCGACAGTTTGCAGTCTGGTTTCCATGTCGCTGAGTGCCACTTCCATGCCTTGGATTGTCTGGTCGTGCCGGTCAATGGTGGCGCGGTCAGCCGAGAGTTGGACGGACAGTTTTGAAATAATGCGCTCCTCCATTGAGAGGAAAAGTTTCTCCATGTCAGCTAGCGTTAGCGGAGCGTGGTTAGCTGCATGTTCCTCATTTTGGCTAGCTCCCATGCGGTCCCCTGTGTCACTCTCATAAGATTTGTCGTCTGCAGGCTGATTTTGCTTCTTATTAGGTTTCCCCATGTTCGTTTGTCTTTTAAACACGTTTGCACACGTTAGTTGTCGTAATTAAGTGAGTATACTGTAATATTAGACAGGATTTCAACAGAGCTCTCCCGGGGTGCGACCTACTCCTCCATTAGTCAAACCGGAAGCCAGATACTGTGTTTTTAAGTGGCGATGGAGATTATTAGTTGACCCTGCTTTAAAGGATATTTTGCCTTTACAAATGGTGCGCTTTATCACTGCCTGGGTTTTGGTTGAAGTGCATCCAAATGCTGCTGCGTTTTCGCGTTTGGCTCATTTACCATCTGAAAAACACGTCGTCTACCTGTCCTGTACCACTTGTTATGACTTCTCTCTCGCGCGTATTCCGTTAAGACCCACCCCATCTCACTCCTCGTGCTGAAACCTACCAATCAGAGTAGGGGCGGGTCTTCACAGAATACATTCAGGGAACAAAATCAAGCTTTTTAAAAGGCGAGTGGATTTTGGCAGGCGGTGAGTGCGGACCAACGATTGAACGATAACAAGAACGGCTCTTTGGTACGAACGAGGGGAACCGAGTCGTACTTGGTGGGAGCCGTTCTTGTTATCGTTCAAAAGAATCGGCTCGTTCGCGACCGACACATCTCTAGTCAACAGGAGTGACAGTCCGCACACACACAAGACCGCAATTATGGCAGAAGCAAAAAAGCCCAAAATATATAATTCTCACTCCGAGTGGGAGGATGATTATTTTTGTATCTATTCCAATTCAAAGTCCATCTGTCTCATCTGCAATGCGAGCGTGGCTTTATCGAAGAAGGGTCATTTAGGAGCGGCATTTCAAAACAGTGCACAAACGCTACGAGACGGAATTCCCTCCTAATTCTGCCCTACGCTCCCAAAAGGGGAGGGGCCTGAAAGGACAGCTAAATGCACAGCAGTCCATTTTCACCAGGCCCAACAACAAGAGCAAGGCTGCTACCATAGCATCTTATCGTGTCAGTTCTTGCGAAACACATGAAGTCTTTCAAAGACGGCGAAGTTGTGAAAGAAGCATTCCTGGAGGCTGCCGACACGCTTTTGGTGGACAGTAAAAATAACAGTAGCATTTCAACAGGTTTTTGATATAATAAAAACTCAAGTTAAATACCGTTATTAATCAGCTGTAAGTTTTAGTTTGTTTGAACTTATTCTTTATAATTATTGTACAAAATGGTATAAGAATGCAAACTTAAATTGATTATAGTCTATTATCAATTCAGGTTAAGAATCTATTGCTCTTTTTTTTCTTGTCTTTTTTCTTGCACGTTGGCAGCAGATTCCTGTGTAGCTTCAGATCTGAGTTGTCTTATTAGTAAGCCTAATTTATACTTTTGTAGCAACACTATTTTTATATAATGGCAAAGAAAGGGTTCAGAGTCTTTTCTTTTTTTCCTGTGTCATATGTGGCAGCACTGTTCAATGTTTCTTGAAAACATTACCCACTGTAGTATGTGACGTGTGAATAAACTCCAACTCTGTATCAACAACACTGTTGTGTAACTTCAGTTAAATACTTGTATGTGTGTATATTAGAAAGAGGTAAGATAAAGGATCTGCAGTATTTTATGAAGTATTAATCGTACAAAGGTCAGTTTTATACAAGTAGAAGTGTGTATTTACCTGGTAGTAGGCTGTCAGTAATGGCTACGCCTCTCTATTTGGACTGGTAGATCTCGGCAGACTGGCAACTTTAAAAGTAGCTCTCGGTTCAAAAAAGGTTGGGCACCCCTGCTGTAAAGCATCTTTGAGTTGTGAAAAGCGCTATATAAATAAAATGTATTATTATTATATATCTAATTCCCTCAATAAATCTGGACCCTGCTCTCCTCTTTTGTCTCTTCCATGAATCCCTTATATCCTCCGGATTTCAGTGGGGATAGCCGTTGTTCCGACCACCATGCTAGCCGGCTTTAGTGCATTAGCTTCTCCCTGGTGTAAATGAGGTGGAATCACAACAACAGCAACTCAATGCCGACTAAAACTCTCACCACAAGAAAGACCGGATAGGGCACAGTTCAACAAGCCAGAATAGTGATTATTAAGAGAAAAAGATCAAATAGAAAAGATACAAGAACAAATATTAGAAATGAACAGGAGCAAATGCAACAGGCTGCATGCACGGTTGGCGTATGCACACTGGAATGGTTAGCAAGAAAGCAGGTCATATACTGAAGAACGTGTGGAAATATGTTATATCTCTCACAGGCTCCGCCCTCTACTGGACTCTATGGGTACTACCTTATCATGCAAGCATTCACCTACTGAGATTTCTATTTACGTAGCCGGCCCCGGGGCGGGCCTACCTGAATGCGTGCGCATCTCACTTCCGTATAAAAGGAGGCCTCGCCTCCTGACCACTATCCTACACCACTCTTCGGTGAGCGGAGGTGATAGTCTAGCACTGAGTCCGAGACGTACTATTTTGAGAGAAAGCGAGAGTATTTTTGAAAATTGAGCCTCTCCTGGAGCATCGTAATTGCCCGACGTGCCCTGGCCTGATTGCGGGAGCAGATCTGCATCGTCAGTGTTTCCAGTGCCTGGGACAGGATCATGCCGAGCAGGGAGTGGGCCAGACACCGGCCTGCGTTGGTGAATGCTTGCATGATAAGGTAGTACCCATAGAGTCCAGTAGAGGGCTCCGCCTGTGCTAATATAACAAGGGTTACAATACGTAACCCGGCGTTTCAGGCTATTGGTTAACTTAAAAAGAGCAGCAATAAAGATACTTTGTACGAGACACGTTAAATAGAAGGAAAATAAAAATAAATCAAGGCAATTAAATAGTAATCACTTTTACATGTTGCAACAGCAAACATGTTGAAGGAACTGTAATGTGTGAGATGACATTGTTAGTTAACACATCTGACCAGTCACAGAAATGTTGATATCAGATGTTGGTCGGCAGATGGTGAACATTTGTTTTGGTTTTATCAAGAAAATAAATCCATTTCATTGTGTGAATTGAGATAAAGGCTAAAGAAAGGCATCAGCATGGTGGAGAGAGTAGAGAATATTCCCCCCCCAGTCATGTTCCTGTGATAAATATGGAGCAGGGTGGACCTCTAATTTATCCAGCCCCCGACCTTTTCTTCCCCAGGGCTTCTCCCACAGTAATCAAAGGCTGCAATAATAGAATGCACTCCCTTTAAATACAGATTAGAAATAACAATTATGTTTGATTAAGATGCACATTTTTAATTGTAATTAAGTGAGAAGATATTCTCATCAAACTATGGAGCCATTTGAGTGCAGATGAAACAATTCCCATTAGTGGCACTAAGCTGATAAGTATTGCCAGCAAGGTGGACATTTTTAAACTGCTCCATCATTTGCTGATGGACGTGGAGCTATTATGGGAATCAGGTCATCTCTTTCTGACCGACACTTTGATTTGTTAACGATTAGTGTTTGACTAAAGGGCTCAGTTTGAGAAAATTGTTAAGGTGAATAAATATCTAATATTTACTTTACAAAAGAGCTCTAAGCAGTTTTACGACATCAATCAAAATGTACAAATATTTTCTTCATTTAATGGAAATGTCATTCTGAAAATAGCCATAACATTATGACCACCTGCCTAATATTGTGTAGGTCCCCCTTTTGCGGCCAAAACAACCATGCCCGTTGGGGGATGGACTCCACTAGACCTCTGAAGGTGTGCTGTGGTGTCTGCCACCAAGACGTTTGCAGCAGGTCCTTCAAGTCCTGTAAGTCACGAGGTGGCACCTCCATAGATCGGACTTATTTATCCAGCACATCCCACAGATGCTCAAATGGTTTGAGATCTGGGGACTTTGGGGTCCAAGTTAACACCTCAAACTCGTCGTGTTCCTTAAGCTATTCCTGAACCATTTTTGCAGTGTGGCAGGACGCATTATCCTGCTGGAAGAGGCCACTGCCATTAGGGAATGCTGTCTCCATGAAGGGGTGTACTTGGTATGCAACAATGTTGAGGTAGGTGGTACGAGTCAAAGTAACATCCACATGAATGGCAGGACCCAAGGTTTCCCAGCAGAATGTTGCCCAGAGCATCACACTGCCTCTGCCAGCATGCCTTCTTCCCATAATGCATCCTGCTGGTGCCATGTCTTCCCCAGGTAAGCGGCGTCCACACGCCCCGGCCGTCCACATGATGTAATAGAAAAGGCCTTCGCTCCCCATGTGCATCAATGAGCCTCAGCTGCCAATCGGCCCACGGAGGCGGGTCCCTGTAGCAGGTTAGCCAATTGCTGATTAATTAAAGATATGAACATATGTCATCAAATATAGCCAATCAGCGTCCTCAAAACTAATAAGAAAAGGGCGATTATTGTATCGTCCCAAGTAAGCAACTGCTACGCAGCTGGAGGACGGCCATAGGATTGCGGTGAGGAAACACAATGAGGGGGATAAAAACAGGCATATTTTTGTGGGGCTTTTGAGTTGGCTTTGCGTGGGCATGACGAGACTGACTCTTCAGTCAACCCTGGCATCTTTAGGGGATTGGTGGATTTGTTTTCTCCCTACACACTGTGTTGGAGGAGCACCTGAAGACCGCCACTTTACAGTAGTCCCTCGTTCTTATTAAACATCTATGTTGTAGTCCGCTGTATAGAAAACTGTGGTTTCCATGGTTTCCCCACAGCAGCAGCAGACGCACAAAAGGACGTCCGCTGGCGCATCATAAACACGTCGGATAGTGAAAGTGCAGTACTGCAGTCTCTTCTCCTAAATCCTTTTGAATTCTCCTATGCACTATCCCTTAACCCCGTGACGTTTCACTCAGAGGTCAAGGGATAGACGATAGGGTTAGAATTTAGGAGCTGATTTTTGGATTATCCGACCGCAACCCAGGTTTCATGTTCTGTGTTTAGATAGGTTCCTGTTTTATGTTGATAGTCTTGTCTACCCTCATGTGTCTAAAGTACATTTCCTGCCTTGTCTGTTTTCCCGCTGTTGTGATTGTGCCTCATTGTGTTCACCTGTTGCCCTTGTGTTTCTGCCTCCCCTGCCCAGCTGTGTCTTGTCCTGTGATTACCCTTCTGTGTATTTATAGTTCTCGTCTCCCCCTGTCTCATTGCCAGATTGTCTTGTGCGTTTCCAAGCATTCCAGCGTTATAGTCATTGTCATCGTCCATACTGTAGGCACAGTAATCTTTCATAGATAGCTAGATTAAGTTAGGTAAGATTAGTAAGTATTTTTATATTAGTACTTTGTAATTTTTACAATTCAGGTAAGAAAGTTTATTGAGTGTTTGTTTTGTTGTTTATGTATTCAGTGTATTGCTACCTGTTTACGTTAAAACACTTTATTTTGATACTTTGTCCGTGTCTGCATCGTGCATTTGATTCCACGCCTTTGTACAGCCTTAACAATCTACCTATCTTCTACTTTTACTCAAGTATAAGATGTGAGTACTCCTCCCACCTCGGGGGGGGGGGGCTTGTAGAGCCTGACTGTGACATATCTTTCCGCACAGAGCTGAGGGGAGGTCGATAATTATCTGCTCATCACAAGTGACCCTTTTTACATTGAACATATTCATGATATTAAAATAGTGACCAGTACAACTTTAAATGAATTATTTTAAACAATGTAATCCTTTAACCTGTATATTGTTCATTATTTCAATTTATAGGTTGAATTGTACCTTAGCTAAACAGTGGCCGCTGTTTAGCTAAAGGTCGTTGAAGTGTTAATGAATGGCGGCTTGCTCCATCCATCAGAGTTTTCCTCACGTAGGACAATCACATACCAGCTAGTGAGGAGTTGCTTCCTAATTGTGTCAAAGTAAAAGCCACAATGTAAGACTTTGGAGACCTGTGTCAAAAACAAATCCACACACACACATATTGGATGTGAATAAAACATATTTGACAATATAATCTTTATGTAATATCACAGTTGTAGTATATCCACATAAAGGATAAGGTAGATGTCATTTAAAGAGTGTGGTTAACCCTTCACACAGACAGTCATTTTAATTGTACTTTTCTTTTTAATAATAATAATAATAATAATAATAATAATAATAAATGATATTTATATACCGCCTTTCAAGGGACCCAAGGTCACTGTTCATGGTGGACAAAACAAAACAAACAGACAAACAAAAGGCAAACAAAAAATAAAGGAAGGCGGGGGACCAAGAAGGCCACAAATGTGATGCTTTGAATCCTCCAGGGTCAGAGAAGCTTTACAGCTGCAACATGGCTGTCACTGAATAATGATGAGACCTGGCCCTCTTCGAACAGCTATATTACAATTAATCACAATTAGCCCACATTAAATCCTCTCTCTCTCTCTCTCTCTCTCTCTCTCTCTCTCTCTCTCTCTCTC
>CALSBZ010046937.1:47191-59557 GCA_943591055.1 Gobionotothen gibberifrons
GTGTGTGTGTGTCTGAGTGTGTGTGTGTGTGTGTGTGTGTGTGTGTGTGTGTGTGTGTGTGTGTAAATCACCATTAGCACAGTTCACCAGATGTATTCTGGTATTTTCTGTTGAATGTTCACCAGCGCAGGGATGGCCTCAATGTTCTGGAATAGAGCTTGTGGCCATCAGGTTCATTCCCTGGTATCTCTGTGATAAAGGTGAAGAGCCCCTCCCTCAATAGCCGCTTTCACACCAAGTTTTTTTGCCGTACTTAGTTCCCATCACTTAGTACCCCCATGGAACTAAGTACAGATCGCGTTCACACCGGAATAAGTTCCCTGAGGGAAGATTATGCAAATGAAGCCGCTGATGTCACTTCATCTTCTTCTGCTTTGGGTTTACTGGCAGGCCGCAAACCACTTCACGGCGGATACTGCCACCCGAAGTCCCCGGCCGGAAGTCCCCGGAGTGGGGACCGCTCCCATACTTTTTTCTCCCCAGGATAGTCCCACCTCTCTAGCAGGCACTACAAATGGGGGTAAAAGTTCTCTGAACTAAGTTCTCTTTTTGGTGTGAACGCAAAATTCCAGGCACTATCGGAACTAAACGAGAAAAGTACGGGTAAAAGTACGGGTAAAAGTACTCCGGGGTGAAAGCGCCTAATACTGCCACTGAGGCCCCAATTCAGACCCCTCAGCTCCGTGGCCAGCAGTGTGAAGCGTATAGCTGAGTGGATGTGATCAGTGTGTTCCTGCAAACCAGAGGCTTCCTCTCAGGGAAATCTCTGAATACATAAAGGTTAAAAAAAGAATATCCATGTAGACCTCACTACCTTCAAATGTACACAAAAGGTGTGAAGTGGATTTTCTAAATCTGTTCAGGCATTAGTCTTAACATTTGACAGTAAGCCTGCATTACTGGAGCTGTGCGGTTTAGCAATGAGGCCGGGGAGGTCTAATGGAAATGAATTGCATTTTGGGAAGAGTGGTTCCACTTTTCTTTTTATTGACTCAAATGAAGACTTAAAACTTCAACAGAATTACAACTTTTGTGGCAAATCTTCCATCAAAATGTCAGATTCCAGTGTTGAGTAAATGTTTACCTAATATGTTATTACTACGCTCTAGTTCTTTATGACAGTGTATTTCAATAGATTTGCTATTTCCTTTTCATCCACATATATTCTGCTACTCTGTATGCTCACACACTGGCATGTTTGCTAACCTTGTGTGATATTTGTACTTGTTGTTTGAGTCAGATTTGACAGAGAAGGTCTTCTTGTAGTGATGCTTGGGATTTTCAGCATTTTTCTACAAAATGGAATGTTATTAATTTATCAAGTGATGCTGACATTTATCCAAACCAGAATCAGCTTTATTGGCAGAATATGTGTACACACACCTTCCAGATTGTCCTGAGCGTACCTGAGGGCCAGCTGTCCCCCCACCTGTCCCCCCCCCCACTGTCTGCTGACTCATCATCCTCCCGGATCAAGCTGATGAGTTGTGTAATCTAAAAACTTCAGTGTGTTCACAAACATTCTGAAACACACACAGAATTTCAAAGTCAGTCTAACAAATGTTCCCTCAGTAAGGAGGAGACCCTGCTGCGAGGTGACGGTGTGATGGGACCATCGTTAAAACAACGGACAGTAATATCTGCCATCTCAAATAAACATCCACTGTTAAGACAGTGTAATTGCAATGTATTGAAAACATAGCCCTACTTGCGCAGTAGCCTAATTCTCTTGCTGGTAGCTATATTTATTGGCTTACATTTTTTTCATCTTGCAGGTAAATGTAGTACTGAATCTATTTAACGGGGGAAATGACTCCTTTTATCTGTTTTCTGTGACTTCTGCCGTGCTGATCAGCAGCGATGGTTGTCATCTATAAACCAGCAACACTGTTACATTTGACCAGCTCCCGAATATCTCTTGTGATCTTTTTCTTTTCTGGCATTTGAGCTGGCTGTGCTGTGAGAGATTTCTAATGAATTCACAAACCTTAACATTACCTGCCTGCATGATGTTTTCTGAACTGATGCTGTCATTCAGCGTGTGGCGAATATTTCTATGACCTCTTTGTCTTTTGTATGCACCCTTTATGCCAAGGCAATTTCCTGGTATGTGTAAACCTACTTGGTAACAAAACTGATTCTGATTCAGATTTGCCATTTCTTCATCTGCATAATAAACTCTTAAGGCTCTTGAAAGTCCTCCTTGCTAGTCCTACATGTTCGTCACCTTAGGCACTCTCTTGAGGGTTTAAAGGACTTTTAGATTTACAAGGAGATAGTGTTTACCATAATGGGGTCATTCTTTGATAATGTCAGAATTCTAAGATTTGTCTGAAAACCTTGTCACTAGGGAAAACCCTTTATGAATACAGGCTTATGAGTTTAACAGCTGGACCTCCTGATTGTAGTTGTTTGTGTAGAGGCAGAAAAATCAGTGGGGAGACAACACATCCCTGGGGGACGCCAGTGCTGATGGTGCTTGATGTGTTTTTTACCCCAGACTTACAATGCTGCTGTTGGAAGCTAGGGATCCACTGACCCGTGGTGTAAAGCAATCTATCTCAATGTTCGGCTTTTCTATGATGTACTGTTGGCCAACAGCAGTCTCCTAAAGAGTCAGGGCCGCAGATGTCAGGGAGACAGGCTTTAGTTCCTGAATCCTTTGATCTTGTGGACAGGTATGATGTACCTGTCTATTTCTAATAGTAGCACAGCGTAATTAGCTTTTATTTTCCACTCTTCGTTGTCAGTGCAATTCTGGCCTGGCTTACAGGAATTATTGTATAGAACTCATTCTTGGCATAATGTAGTTGCCTGAGTTGTGGTTAATGCAAAGAGTTACACACAAATCTTGTATTGTTGAAATGTTGAAAGGAAATGCTTTTACTTTGAAGTGCAAGGAAGTATCCTGCTCTGTGTTTTTCCGATTAGTTGATGTATGAAATGAAACGAGATGTTGAGTGCATGTTTCCCCGTCTACTACCGTTCTTGTTGTAAACGGCTGCAATAATAAACAGTGACATGTTCAGTTTGGACCTGCTTTGTTCTTTATGGGAAGCTTCCACTACACAACATGTGTGTTGTCACAGTGTCACAGAGTTGTAGGTCCGTAGCCGCAGCCTTGAATTAACAATGAAAGCAGCAGCTGTAGTCTCTCCTCACAGTGTTGACCACAGGCGGAGCAGCTTCTGTGTTGGGGGAGAACATGGACCAGTGGTCCGAGAATGCCAAAGCTGCATGGGGTAGAGAGGCATCCTATAATATAGTGTTGCGGTGGTCCAGTGCTTCTGTGTTTTGGAGGTTTGCGTCTGAGTTAAAGTCCCAAAACAATGAGCATATGTTATGTATATATATGTTAGGTTATCTATTGTATTTATATATGTTATCCTTCATCCTCTATTTGGAGTCATGTTTCTGTCCACCTGATGTAGGTTTGTTCTTGATTCACTCTCCTAAATGCTCCACTGTGTTCACCGGCTTGTTTCTTACTCTCTGTCTGCTGTTGTGGTGGGTTGTGAGTGTATAATGGTTTTTTCAGGGTTTTGTTTTCACATTACTTTTGTACTGAAAACAGCTTAACTGGCGTGTCTGGAAACAAAGTTTGATGAAAACCGTGAGACTGAACCAGAACAGTAAAACCATGAAGTCAAAACAATGAGCTAAAAGACGCTGAATGATGCTCATCAATCAGGATGTGATTCTCACTACAGACAACACCTTTACCAAACACATCCATTGCTGTCTTCACAATATGCAGGATGGCAGCTTTACTCAGCTACCAGGAGTTGAATCAGTAAAACATTGAGTAGAAACACATCTCTCTGAAATGGAACTTAGAAGTTAGCCCTGCCTCTTTCCAAATGGGACTTTTTGGTCTGTAAGTTGTGTTTCCAAAGAAAAGTGTTCAGGGAGTAATCATTATTTATTTCTAGAGATGTCCCGATCCGATCACGTGATCGGGGATCGGCGCCGATCACGTGATTTTCAAAAGATCGGAATCGGGAGGAAAAAATCGGGGATCGGGATTTTTTTAAATTTTTTTTTTACTTTTTTTTTTTTTTTTACATTTATTGTTACAAAACAAAAATGACCATGTTCAAGTGTTAAAGTCATCCTGAGGCCTTAGTTTTGGTTTCAAATTACACAACATCATGTATGTGTTGCTTCTTTGGGGCTTGTTTTCATAGACCTGGTTGCTTATTTCTCTCAAATCTGGCAACAGAGTGGGCGCAGTGTCTAATAGTAGCAGTAAGCTAACGAGTACTGATAAGCTTTATTTTGTTTTGATCCAATGTTGCTGTGAAAGAAAGAAGCTATATCCATGTTGGATAGAATGGGTAGTTGGGTACTGTCATTTAAATTAAAAAAAATAACCTTAAGGGACAACTTCAATGCTTTTTTCCTTTTTTTTCTCTTAATGCATTGCATAAAGATCGGATCGGGAAAAATCGGTATCGGCAAATTGTCAAAATCAAATGATCGGAATCGGATCGGGAGCAAAAAAAGGTGATCGGGACATCCCTATTTATTTCTAGACAGAAACGCCAATGGAGAGATTTAAAAATGGCTTTTTAATGCGTTGCGCCTCTCAGAATGATGTTCACCTCCTTTGTGTTGCAGGTGGAACTGTTTTCCGTCATAAGGCATGAGGTCAGAGGTCAGGTGCTCTGGGGATTCTTCACCACTACCATTTCCTTTAACACTTTGACCGTTTGCCCTGGCTGTACATTAAAATCCTCTAGCTGTGTGGCCCTGTGAGACTGATGTTAACGCAGGGTCAATCTCATCTACAGTCCCAACCAAAGCCTTTCCTCCATTCGGATTTCTCAACATGTTTTATTCCCTCTCCTCTTTTTGCGTGTTTTTATACATTTGTTAATCATACATTGTTTGTGCTGGTTCCTTCAGTTACAGGAAAATACTATCGTAAAAAATAGAATTCTTGGATTGCTTAATTAACATTAAAACATGGTTTCATGGTTATCTCACAATGGTACTTTGATGTTACGTGCTACATATAGAATATTCTAGGCTGAACTCCTCCTCAGCCTCTATGATATTTAATGAGGTCTGTTTTATACGTGGCATTCTCATTCAGGCCTGTAGAGTTAACACTGCTCTCTTTCACTTGATCTTGAAATACAATATATTAACAGCCAGGATAAAGAATGCCTTAATATATCCTCATGTTGTTTCCATATATCTCCTTACATGGTATTCCACAAAACTCAGCGTATATAAATATATGACACATAAAACAATGCTATGGATGGCAATAGCCAGAGAGGCCTAAGGGCACCAAGAAGCTGTTGGACCGCCTTTAGCCCTGTGCTTTTCCTGTGTTCTTTCAAGGCTGGGCGTCAACATACCACTACATCTAGATCAGGAAGTCAAACCTGGGCTGGATTTTCCATGTTTCTATGGAAACAGATAGGTTTTTATGAATAATATGTTTAACCAACTATCATATCTGGTGGAATCATTTGATCACGATTGAGTCAAAATGCAAGTGTTTTTTACAATTATCACCCATATGAATTTACATTTGAATACAACTGAACTGCATTCTCACTTCTGTTTGAGAGAACCTTATTTTGTCATAGCTGTTTTTCTTGTAATGTTAAGACGGATAAGTATTTGGTTAGAAAAAAACAGATGGTTTTGCTCTAAAAAGAAAGTGTGTTTGCTGCATGATTAAGTAATTATTAAAGGTGGGGTAGGTAAGTTTGAGAAACCGACTCGAGATACACTTTTTGTTATATTCCAAGGAATGCTCTTAACATCCCGATAGCAATGAATATCTGAAGTGCTTTGACAAAAAATCCATTAACAAATATCATCTGTGGAAGCCGTAGTACTGTAAAAAGTACGACCAATCATCTGAGCCGGCCCGGCTAAAATAACTGGATGGCCTACCTGCCTGTCAGCCTTCCATCTGTGCACAAACTTCTCTCGTGCCCTCATTGGTCATGTGCGCGTTTGTGTGTGTTGGAGGAGGGGCTCTGTGAGGAAGTGGCAGATTTTTTCCGGTTGTGTATTTTCCAATTCTAGCGCACTCGAGCTGGTTTCTCCAAAATTACCTACCCCACCTTTAAGTCATTAAGTAATAAGTAATAAAGCTACCTTTTGATTTCACACACTTGAACAGCATTCTCCTGGATGACGGTTCTGTTTGTTTGTTTGACCCACCCGTCCTCCTCCATGCCCGCATTGTGATTCAAATGTTCCTGATTCATCCAAGACCAATGTGGTTAAGGAGAAATTCCATTTGGCTCAAAACCAAATGCTTTCTGCATTTTGTATTGGGATATCATTTCATATGTCCAAGTCATACACGACTCTAAGCAAATACGCCACAACATTACAGGTCTCAGGATTTGGATTCTGAAATGCCCATTAGAATAAGCTTATTTTGTCCAGAGAAAAAAAACAGAACTACTCCATGGTCTAACAGTAGCAAAGCCTTCAGTGCTTAAGAAAATATAATCGAATCAAATCATGACCTACATTCTGAAAGTCCAATGGAAATGGGATTCGGAGAATCTCGAACCCTGTCAAACATGCATCATCACTGTTATGGCCTTTTATGGGCAATAGTGTTTAATTGACTCAGATGCTGTTTTCCTTTTCAAATCATTCAAACCTATAATGACCATTATTTGTTGGCAGTGAATTAGTTTTAGTACCAGCTTCTTGATGATTATAGTTATTCCTTGGGGGGATCTATAACTAACCACAGTATTGACTTCACTGTCTTCCATCTTAAACTGATCAGCCTGCCAGTAAGGCTGGGTTTGTACTCTAATGATAGCATCAAAGGTCAGACATTCAGACCAACCAGACACACAGAAGAGTCTAGCTGTTTTAGATATTCCACAGAAAAAAAGATTGAGTTTTGGTGGACTCCAGTTGTGGAGAGATCTATAAAAACGTATGGTGTGTGTTCTCATACTTTATTTATTTTCCGGCAAAAGGCCAGAGCAGGTAAATATGTTGTAGTGCTGTGAGCACACACTCAAAGCATTCGACCTCTCCTCTATTGTAGGTTTCTCCTGCAGTATTTGTATGTCTCCTCTGCCCGGAAGTGCTCAAATAGCGGGCTGTAAACAGGATTTGACATGATGTTATGGGTAAACAGTTTAGACTGCTGTTCCCCATCTGTTCAGACACAGAAATGCTATTTCCGCTCCCCAGCTTTATCGCGTTAACATGTTCTCTGCTGAATCCTTCTGTAAAACAGGACTGATTCTCCTTCTTCTCCCCTTTATGTTTAGTCTTTCTTTAAGAACATGTAGAAACATAACCAAACTGTTTTCTTTAATTGTCTTTGTCTTTAATTGTGTAACTAAACTAAACTCAATGTAGTGTTTAGTTATGTTGAGAGGGGCATGTGTTTGGAGACTCCACACTTGACTAGTGTCTACTAGTGTCTACCATGCATACCATGTGTCTACCATGCATGTCTTATGTCTGTCTTTACAGCAGAAATCAAATTAGTCTCATCTCTTCGAAAAACAAGTGAACATGAATCCAGATTTATGAAATGGAATATTGGTATACTTGAGTCATGGACTAAGGCCCTAGCCACACGAGGACGATAACGGTCGTATCCACTACAGTTCTCTATCAGATAGACGGTTCGGCCACACGAGGCCGACATGGAAATGCATAAAACGATAACGATAACGATAACGATAGCGATAACGATAACGATAACGATAACGGGTCCCAAGGTGGGTAGATCTGCAAATGAAGCGCTCTGGGGGGGCAAACAGCTCCGTGTTTACGCCTATACGATCATTTCCTGATAACGATGAAGCAATAGCACCGCCTCTCCCCACCTCTCCTGCTCAGAGATCAGCTGCTGGACTATCAGAAGAGGGGGAGGAAAACAGAGGCTCCGTTTATTATTCTTATATTATTATATAGAGTCGTTATCAATTTATTTTAAAGCTTAATAAATAACAAAGAAGACCTTTGACCGGCACTTTTCTAATTTTGTCCGGAAGATTTCAACTTTAACGGACACGTTGACCGGCGAAATAAAATTGAACTGAAACTCACTTCCTGTCTGTGTGTTTTCCCGCCTCTTTTGATGGTCTGCCGTGGCCTTTAGTTTTGACCCATCAGTCAGCTGCCCCCCTGTCCCCCTGCACCTCCTCCCATCATCTGATGACTGAGCCCTGGGGAACATCATAATTCTCTTATTTGACATTTCCTTGCTCTTCGATTCTTTCACTGCAAAAACTGAAACGTTGACTTTAATTAAATGTATTATGTCAACAGATTTCAAATAACTGTATTAGATTAGTTGAAAGCCATAATATTAAGTTTAAATAAAACATATTAGGTTCAACCTAATATTATTGCTTTTTTAATTAAAGTCAACGTTTCAGTTTTTTCAACTGGACGTCGTTCTGGAGCGCCCTAAAGCTTTTATCTCTGCTTGGGCAGCCAAAGAGTGACCTATGAGCGGCCATGAGCAAGGAAGCACAAGCACATCCTTCTATCTATTACAGCCGTCACGCCCCCTATTGTGCAGTTACTGATTGGGCGCTGAAGCTCATCAGATACATCTCCACATCACTGCAGTTTCAATTGCAGTCAAGAGAGATAACACATTAAGTGTGCATCACTCCCAAGTGTGTCAGTACTGTTATAAAACACAATCTACTGGTAGGAAAGGTCCTGTGCCTAAGCTGGACACACAGTATACAGAATAGATACGGAGGGCAGGTGTGTGTGTGACAGGTAACATGCCAAGGAGAAATTGTTCTTGTGGTTGCAATTGAAAAGGCTTTGGTCAGTTTGGTCACTGTTCAATCCTTGTTGAAAACACAGATATATGATGGCATCAACCGGAAAAGAAGGATTCATTGAAAATGCTCTTTACATGAATCCATTACAAAAATAAAAATGTGAGTACACTACTTGAGTTAATGAACTAGTTACATCTCTGTGTTTATGGTGTACCAACAAACCTGTCGTGCTCATAGAGCAAAGTCTTTTTTTGTCAAGTGAATGCAGGATTCCTTTTCTACTTACCTTACAGCTTCAGCTACCACTTAAAAGACATGCTTTCATGATAGGGACTATCCCCATTTCGCATCCTCTTCTCCATATTTCAATGGATATTAGTTGTATTTTTTAATTCTCAAACATTTATTTTCTTGCTGTTTTTGTTTGTATTAAATGTATAATTATTTCTTGCAATTATTCTAGTTAAATTAAAGTAATTTGTTATGCTTTTATTTTGAAGGCAGTTTTAGGGCACAGGGTGATTTGGACACCTGGTGATATGCATATGTAGGAGACAGGTGGAGGTGGGATAGCGCACCAGTGCAGGCATGTTGTTACCAGCTACAGGCTGGCTGCAGGACAACAAAAGAAACCATAGTTAATTGTACTTTTGTTGATATTGGATCATAGAAATAAACGTTCGAATGGCCTTTTTGCCTGGACTTGGATCATTCCCTCCGTAAGATTCTCTGGTGCCTCAGCGGCAGTTATATTTTTGGAGTTCATTCTCAGTTTTCTTTCTTTTAGATTTTCGCCCCTATTCATGTGAACTACGGCTGTTGCTATGTAAGTCGGTTGTCTGTCCGCCTCCTGATTCACTACAAAGCTGATTTTTCAGTTACATTCTTACTCATTCGCCGTCTTCTTTAAACCAATCTATGACTTCCCGCCTGGCCTCTGGGGTGAATGCTAAATTGGAATTTCAGCTTGCAGAACATGTCTGATGGGAGCGTTGAGCGTTTATAAAAATGCAATATTGAGTTCTTCTGCAGAGGTAGCAGTGAGATTGCGATGGCAGTAATGAAGTCCCCTCCCTAACGCAATACCCCAAAAAATATCCAAACAAGCTGTGCAAGCCAAGGCTTCCAGGCAGAGTAACATCCACACCTGATGCCAGGGACACTGTGACCACCGCACATAATCACAGGTTACCTTCAGATAACACCTGCCCTCTGGGAGGCTTGGAAATGTAAATGGGATGATGAAATCAGTGCGCAGGGCCTGTGGTGTGTTGGTGACAACAACACGTGTCTCCACCAGCCGGCCATATGCCACCGGGCCAACAACCGTGTCACTGAGGATGCCCACAATCATGTTGCAAACCCCAGTGGCACTCGCCGTCTGAAGTGTGTTTCTGCCAGACTCCCTGCACACTCACTTCTGCGGTCTGGTCAGTGACAGCGTGCTGCCCTTTGAAAAGACATATTATGCTAATGTTCAGGTTCCAAAAGGTTCCTGGGACATATGTTCTTGCTGCAGCTCCTCTTTTCACCCTCTGTCTGAAACCAGAGCCCAGTCTGCTCTGATTGGTTAGCTGGCCAGCTCTGTTGTGATTGGTCAACTGCTTATTGACCAATCACTGCTTATGAGATATCCCACAACTTGGCCTATCATGTACAATGTGTTGGAGCGCTAGCCAATAAGAGTACAAGTGTCACATAGTGACAGGAGTAAACACAGGAGTCGAATGGAGGAACACACTACAGGAAGGGAAACCCCAAAAGCTAAATAAGGCCTCTTTAAATACACTGCTGGTCACCAAGAGAAGGGAGACAATCCAGTTTTAGGGTTAGGGTAATGTCAGAATAATCAATATTCTTCCGACAGTACTCAAATGTGAGAGTATTGCTGTGAGACAAGGAGAAATACCTCTGAATGCTCGTCTTTCCAACAGCAGCTTGACTGTTTGGTTTCTGTCTATAATGTAAAGTATATGTGTAAAGGGTGGAGAACACCCTCTTTTCTCGTAGACAGTCACTTTTCAGGTGGTGCGTGCGTTGTAAACGTGTGTTTGCTTCACTTCAACTCTCCTAGCCTGCATCAGCTGACATAAGTAAATGCTTCTTGTAAAGAGAGATCTCAGTCATTTCCCTAACAGCTCACAATATGCTTGACATTTAGTCCTTGTTCACAGCAGCAGCTCTTTGTTCAGATGTTTTGCTCTGTTTATATCTTCCTGACCTGTCCACCTCCTCATGACAGGTGGAAGTAGCATTAGTGAACGACAGTGCAGAAAGTCTCTCAATAATGTGATTGAAAGTATTTGACTTTGACACCTGAGTTAGTGATTTGCATTTAGGACAAAAGTAGCAACAGACAGTGTTTCCACTTTTACCCCCTGGTTTTTCCATGCGGTGTAATGTTGGTGCTACTGTCACAAAGACAACAGGACCCTTTCTGTTCTGCTCAGAGCTACCAGCAGCAATACAAGACACACTTAATCTAAGTGCTATCATAAAGTGTGAAACACCCTGTAGTATTAATAACAGCCAGGCTTTGTTATTTACTGCTCTAGCTTGGTAGAAATAGAATCCCAGTTTCTCCGGGAACATTGCTCCGGTTGTTTCTGCCGTCAGGGGAAACTACTGTAGACTATTTGCTGAGTGTTGAGCTGTTTTGTTGAGTTGCCTTTTAGCCAAATGCTCTCTGGTTAGCTGTGATGCAGTATGATTAGGGCTATTATTTTGAAAGGCAAGAAGAGAAGGAGTGTATCTGACAATTTAGAAGTGAGAGGGGGTTATTATTTATCACCTTCATAAATCTAGTTTATCTGTTGAAAGAAAGACTGCACAAACTGTGTTTAAAGCAAGACATCATTTCATGTTTTATAATCATGAAGTATCACCTGGTGCAACTCAAGCAGTATCCACTTCTTCTGTGCCATAGGTGGAGCCTTTATTTATCAGGGACATCGGACTGGCAGACAGTTATATAGGCAAGGCAAGTTGATTTATATAGCACCTTTCAATCCTTGAGCAAGGCACCACACCCCCAACTGCTCCTGGCAGCCTCTTGGCTCTGACACCTATATGCATGTGTGTATACAATAACAGAGTGGGGATTCATTAAAGGTCATCTTATCTTAAACATGAACTCCATATGTGTCAATGAAAGCAAACAAGCTGTCTAGTTTTATTGAAATGTTCAAGATTCCTCACATACAGTATATAATATATAGTGTCAGGCTTCCATGTAGCACTCCTATCGTGTCTGTGTGTGTGTGTGTGTGTGTGTGTGTGTGTGTGTGTGTGTGTCTGTGTGTGTGTCTGTCTGTGTGTGTGTGTGTGTGTGTGTGTGTGTGTGTGTGTGTGTGTGTGTGTGTGTGTGTGTGTGTGTGTGTGTGTATGTGTGTGTGTGTGTGTGTGTGTGTGTGTATATGTGTGTGTCAGTGACCACCTTGCCTGTCCCTCAGCAGCCTCAGCTCATCACATCTGCTGCTCAGGAATCTGAAGTCTATCAGCCAGCTGGAGTGAGACGACCTCCACGCCAGCTGTAATTTACCACTGGGAGATGGGACAGGGTGTGTGTGTGTGTGTGTGTGTGTGTGTGTGTGTGTGTGTGTGTGTG
>CALSBZ010046937.1:67210-87958 GCA_943591055.1 Gobionotothen gibberifrons
GGCCCCCTCCTATCATCTACATCCTCCCCCTCGGTCAAATCCTAATTGTACCACCTCCACAAAATCGCAAAGATCCAACCCTCTCTTACCTTAATTTCCTCCCGCCTTGTCTACTGTAACTCACTTCTCTACGGCATCCGCTCCCCCTCCCTCGATAGACATCACCCCAGTCCTCAAAGACCTTCACTGGCTTCCCGTCTCCCAACACATCGACTACAAAATACTGGCCCTCACCTACAAAGCCCTCCACTATTTGACCCCACCCCCCTTTCTCACTGATCTTCTCACCCCTTACCAACCCCCACGGTCCCTCAGATCCACCTCAGCCGGACTCCCCCAAGTCCAAACTAGGCAGCATTGGGGACAGAGCCTTTTCTGTGGCAGCTCCCAGGCTCTCGAATCCCCTCCCCCAGGATCTCCGCTATTCCAGTCCCTTTTCAAAGCTCATCTCTTCTCCTCTGTCTACTCATAGCCTCCCCCCCCATCAATCCATGCCGGTTGATCAAGTTTGATAGTCCTATACCCCCCACCCTAACCTTCCCTTATATTGTAAAGCGATTTTGAGTCCTTGAAAAGCCCTATAAAAATATAATGTATTATTATTATTATTATTATTATTATTATTATTAGACTGACAGGTATCAGATCTTGCTGTGTAAAATAATCTTCCTGAGGGGTGTCACTTCTGATTTAGTCTGTGTGGTCTACAGTGAATGTATTCCTGACAGCAACAGGTGATTAGAATCAAAGGTTCCCATAGGATTCCATAGAAAATGCATGCGGGTCATTTTTGACCCCCTTATGGAAGCTTGGGGTAGTAATACAAAAACTACAATTTAAAATGTAAAAAATGTAAATTACATTTTTAATGGAATGATATCCAAAACATGTTTTTTGAGGAATAGCTGGAATATGAAATGATAACATTTTTTTATTACAAAGATACTTCAAGAAAACCACCTCACCGGGTCAAAAAAGACCCACTTATACATCTAAGGCTTTTTTTACAGTTTTTGTACAGGTAATTGTCTCTGCAATATCCTCCTTCCTCATGACATCCAAGACACTTTCTGCATGCTCCTAGCTTTTTTAACCTGTTAAACCCGGGGTTTTTCTTCACGAAACTGTGTCTCAGGACTTCTTAACATTTAAGAACCTATTAATGTGTCATACCCACTTAACGGGAAGAAACTCAGCTAACTGACGATATGAACAATTTTTACCGAAACAAAACACAAGTCTCACAAGAAGCGTCTAAATGAGCCCTGAGCGAAAATATGCAGAAGTGCACAGAACTCACGGTAGAAATACTTTATTACTTATCGGATCTGCACAAACAAGATATCAGCTAGCAAGCTGAGATTCTAGAAATATAAGTATCATCACTGTGCAATCAAAACTCGCGGCAGGGGAAGTAAACCCAGACATCACACGACGTAGCTTTACGGAGCAAAACGGAAAATAGTCTTACCTTTGCTGATTTTCTGATCAAAAGTTGTGTTCAATGGCATCAAAACGATAAAAACGCTGCTGAAGGTTAATCAATAGGTTAATCCAATGTGTCTGTGTCACTTTGAAATGATTACTGATAATCCATCATTCCATTTTTGTCAAAAACTAAGATTTCATATTACATACAAAATAGGAAGCCAGTCAGAGGGCCTGGGTATAAAAGTCACGGCTTGCCATTGCTCTAACGGTTCAAAAGAGATGGCAATCATCAAAATCGACCTAGGGGGGCCAGAGATATGGAAAATCAACCCAAATGACCCCAGAAGTGTTTTTATTTTCTAAATCTCTCTAAAAAGGTGAAATGTCACTTGTTTTGCATCAATCTTGATACAGGGTACTTATTATATGTTGTAGTTTGGATTCCTAAAGCCTTTAGTCTACTATCCCATCATTCAAGGGTGGATTTCACTATAAGTCATGTTTTATTTTTGGACGGACACTATAGTTACACATTTTTTACTATGTTCAATCTGAATTTACTTTAAAATACAAAATTCTATATTGATTCTGACTTTTCTACATCCAACTCACAGGTTTATCATTGCTTTGAGAAGTGAAGATATGGTCATTTGTTCTGGGCATTTCATTTTCGATCCTGAGACCTGAAAAACAGGCTCAGGGGTTAACGGGTTAAATCAATTAAAATGTGCCGTAATATTTCTCAGAAGAATGCATCACGACCAGGTGAAGACTCTATCTGATGCAATTTGAAACTGACGTGAGGACTTGTTCTGATACTGCATGGCATATTGAATGGCAGAGAGCTCATTACCTGCTCTGAGAACATGTAACTGGGACAGCATGTCGGAGCAAATTAGGACAACTAGCACAACGTCTCCACTCCATCAAACAACTGGATAAAGATATGTCCTACCTTGTGGATATATCGAGTCGTTTCATTACAAAGAAGGTCATCCACGGCATTGATTAATTTTTTTGTACTGAAAAGGCTTATTGCATGAGGCTGCATCAAAAACCCTTTTCTGATAGACTAGAAGAAGACAGCAACATGCACACATTTCAAAACCCCATCTACTTAAAACAGTGTAAAATGAATCGTCTACAAAAGCCTGGTGTTTAAACCTGAATGGAACAATCTACCAGCTAATTTTCAATTCGGATAATCTTTAAAAAATCCCCATGACCTCTTACTTTGTATTATGTGATCAGTTATAATACCTTCCCATTATGTGTAATAACTTAATGATTTAATGCTATCACTGATATTATGCTTTGCTTGTAGTATAATCTCCTGATTATGTATGTCTTTTAATTTTTTTTGTCAAACATATTATTATTTTAGAGAAAAATGTTTAGTGTTTTATGGAACAGTGTTGGAAAGGACCCCTTTGAAAGCAACCAATAATTACCTCGTTTATTGCATAAAAAGATCCATATATTATATTCTTAAGAACGGCCCATTACACCGACCGACCGACAGTGACTTGGCCTTCTGGTTGTTGCTGTCAGCTGAAGACTCTTTGATGCTCTCCAGCATTGACCCGCCCACCTCTTGCCCTCTGTACTGCCCCCCCCCATGTGACCCTCTGTGACCCGCCTCTGTGTTTCGACATTAAACCTTCCAGTCAGTTTTTAATTAGCTTCCATTTCCAAGGGGAAACGTAAAATTAACTAGTCCTTTAGTCTCCTCACATTATGCAGCCTCCTCTCATTATCTAGCGCACACACTCTTTCCAGTTTAGTAAGTAGATAGTTTATATGTTATACTTTATTGTACTGTCATATACCGTCTATCTTAACTGCTCTGGGAACCAATAAAATGGAAAATAGCGATCCATCAACCCCCCGCCCCCCTCCCACCTCCTGTAGCGTCTCGTCTGCATTTCCCTTTATAGATCTGAGGCACTTCCTTTCTGCTGATGTCAGGAAGTGTGTTTTGGGGCGCAGCCAGGCGATGTGACTGTTTTAACTCCCGCTCTCTTTTGATGAGCCACAGGAAGTGATTATGTCTCATCTATCAGCAGCCACTCATCTGGAGTGTGACAGCAAAATGATATCATTTTATAACAGCATTTTTGATGTTTGATTCAATTAGTTTTTAATTAATTTAATTAAAAAACATACATTTGGATTGAATAATTATATTTGCATTTATAAACTCCTCTCTTGAGCTCAGATCTCCCTCAGGTCTTATAACATGTTCAGGATCTGCACACATCCTAATTTGTCTCGCGCGTGTACCTTAGCTTGTAAGCTAGCTACGTCGTCCTTGCAGACTCGCTCAGCACAGTCACTGTCAAGTTCTTCCGGGTTTTTGCCTGTATTCAGTGTTTTGCCCAAACTTGAGAGGTTGGAGGGCAACAGAGGATGCTTGGACAACTCAGATTCTTTCTTTTGTCTTTATTTTCTGCTCAGCAGTTTTTAAATCAGGTTGAAAACCTTCAAAACACAGAGGACAAACAAATGTGAGTTCACATGCAAATAAAAATCATAAACATTTTCTATGCCTCATTGCATTATTTCTAATAATGATTCAGTCACATTCCTGCCTTTTCAGGGTATTATAATTCAGATGATAAATTGTGACTTATTTTACAAACATCATTAACTTAAATGAATTAATAAGAAAGTCTCTTTCTCTACTTGAAACCAAGCAACCCAGAAAACCTCACTGAACACTATCTGCGCTGTCTTTAATATACACCAAACAAAACGGAGCGCACACAAACCACGCTGCGTAAAAGCCGTCGATTGCGCAACAGCACTCTCACACAATAAGGCAACAGATCAAGTACGCAAAACACAATAAACAACGCAAAAACATGCCAACGGTGTCTCTGAAGCCTCACACACACTGTCGCCAACTTCTCCCTCTGTGCCTTTGGGAACAAAGACCGGCCATCATAATTCCTGCCCCTTTTGTTGCTGTGTTACCGGAAGCGGCATTAATATTTTTTAATAACAGCTTGCTTATCATTCAGAAAAAGTAGCCTACGCTATTCAAAATAAAACAAATACCCCTATTTGTATTGAACAATACTATAATAATAATAATAATAGTGGAAACGAAAATACATACAAATAATTTTTATCCGTCCGTTTTTATCAGATATTATTATTTTTATTATCACTATTTGTTCTTCGATGCACGAAATTCTTTATTATTCTGCCGGGTTATTTTGCGCCTCTTCTGCTCCCACATTCCACATCGCAGAAACTCCGTTCAAACATCAAAACGTTCAGCTCGGTCGGGAATCGATGGCTATTACTTTTCTCATTCATAACTTTCATAATTACAGAGATACATCCCATAATTCATCACATTTTTTACATGGACGTCAATAGAGAAACTCTTCAGACTTGAACAATCTTCATGCGACTTAAACTGCTAACTGCTCCTTCATACTTTCACTCAGAAACCTCATTCCAACTTTAAAATGTTACACATCTTTCTGACATTATTCGTGTAAGACAACTTTTAAATCTGATTTGTACTTTTAGAGATATTAAACATTGTTTAGACCTTGTAGAGGCCTTCTTCAGATTTTAGAGTGCGTGATGTCACAGCTAGAGTGGAGGACAGATTTAATTTTGCCTTCATATTTTTTTTTAAAACTGCCATAATTCCCAAACCCTACTGTCCTGAGACATCATTTTTCATGAGAAACGTAGGAAAACATCTCGTAGCTTGAAAAACAAAAACAAATTAAGCAAAATAATTAAACAAAATGCCTCTTGAGGGCATGAAGTGACAACTACTTTCAACATGTCTCCATTAAACCCCATTGTAAGTTCAGCCTCACCTTTCCCCACCACAGCAGCCGCACACCTTTAGTTAATCTGCCAAAAAGGCCACATTATGAACCCGAAAGTACACAAAAACACTTTGGATGCTCAAGTTCCTTGACATGCTTCACGCTTTGAAATGTCACCGATATCTGTTACGGTTCTTCCACAAAACGTTCACATCTAACAGGTTTATCTCTCAATCAGAACAATGCAAATGCTCTCCTCTCACTGATTACTGCACATCACCATGGAAACCTTTGATCTCTGGACACGTCGTTAGCTCAAATATAAACACCTGTGTCATGGAACACGTTGATGTCATAACTCCAACTGACATGCTCAGAGCAGCATTCTTCAGATAATGGTTAACACAGCTCTTCATCAAATCTGATTTTACGTAATGTGGTGTTACTATGGCAACGCATCCCTCGCCATAAAACAGCAGCAGACTTCAGATAATGGTTAATGGTCCTGCCCTCAACAGCTCTACGTCAATTATGGGGTGTCTTCATATGCCGTTTCCATGGAAACGCATCCCTCGCCATAAAACACAATGTCGCTATAACTCCAATGGACACGGTCCGATCGCCCCCCAAACTTCGCTTGTATATCACCAGTTCATGCCTCAACAGCTCTACGCCAAATCTGAGATCTCACCATAGGCTGTTTCCATGGAAACGCATCCCTCGCCAAAAAACACGATGTTGTCGTAACTGATATGAAAATGGTCAAAACACCACCAGGCTTCAGATGACAGTTAATGGTCCAGCCCTCAACATGTCTATGTGCCATTAGTGAGTTTTCCTCAAAAGCTGTTCCCATGGCAACGCATCCCTTGCAATAAAAGACAATATTGCTATAACTCCTATGAAAATTGTCAAAAAGTGCTAAAACTTCACATGTGTGCTAACAGTCCAGCCATGAAGACATCTACGGGACAGTTTTGAGATTTCTTCAAATGCCAAGGCAACACAATGCTCGCCATGAAACACAGTTTTCTCATAACTTCAGTGAAAATGCTCCAAACAGCCCAAAACTTCACAGGTTTGGTAACCATGCAGCCATCAACATATCTAAGCGTATTATGGGGTCTCATCAAATACCGTTGCCATGGCGACAGATCATTCGCCATCAAGTTAGTTTAATAGTTTGCAGTTCAAATATTCTGCTGCTTTTCCAAGCCTTTTTACTTTCTTTTCTTCTCTTATCACACATTCAAGCCCCCAGTGTTCATGTATCATTTCAATCTAAATTCTTCACTTTCTTCTTACACATTACATTTCAGTATAGCAGTTTAGTGTCAGCTTTTCAGCATAAAGCATTCCCACTAGCAATTTCTTCAGGAATTGCATTCTCTAGTTCTTCTTTTAATATTGAATTTCGTCTCGACAGTCACTTATCTCCTTCCTCATATTTCTCAATAGCAGCCATAAATGGGGCGAAGCCTGCGAGCTAGTTCAGGCAGTCAACTCGAGCACTTATGCTGCATTCATACATAACGCCCCTTGCCACTCTACAACCAACCAACAGAGTCTCCTTAATATGCCGCTCTATTTAACCTGCCAGTTCTCTCTCCATGCATTGCTTGCTGCTGCTATTGCCGCAGCTACCTTTACGTCGCTGCTGCTTGCCTGCCCCACCACCACCCCAGCTTCCACCCCAGCTTCCACCTGTAGGCTCGGGGGTTAGTTATTTGATCTGCCTAGTCGCCAAACTCAACTATATGCTGCTTCTAATAAACATGTTAAAGAAACACGTGAGTTGTCTGACTGAACTGCATCAAATCTTGAAGAAAAACGTTTTCATGTACCCAAATGGCGCTTTCACACTGCAGGCTTGGTTTGGTTTGGTTTGGCTTGTTTTGGTTAGGCCTTATTAGGCCTGGCTCACTTTAATGCTGCGCTCACATTACAGTTTAGGAGCTGGGGCAGTTACTATAGTAACGCAGTGTAGGCGGAGCCGTGACGTCATCTTCAATCAGCACCCCAGAAAAACAACATCAGCTGTTAGCTGTTAGCTGTTAGCACTCAAGCTCACAGCTCCTCATATCTGTTAAGAAACTAGACAAAAGTTATAAACAAGTACAAACCACAGACTGTCTGTGTCATGGTGAATACAGTCGCTGGTTTATTTATGTCTGTATAGGCCGTTGTTGTGAGTGTGTATGGTCGGAGCATATATTGCGTTAGCTTTGCCGATCTCCCGACAACAAATCAAATCACGTTTTATTTATATAGCACATTTTAAAACTATTTTTGGTCGAGCCAAAGTGCTGTACATATAATAAAAATACCCTACAGTAAAGACACTTTACAGCAAATACAACAGCACAGTTTGTGCGGAATATCAGTATGACAATACGACATCCTCTGTCCTTAGACCCTCACATCGTACAAGGAAAAACCTCCGGAGGAAAACCCACAGTTTAAAGGGGAACATGGGAGAACACCTCAGGGAGAGCAACAGAGGAGGGATCCCTCTCCCAGGACGGACAGACGTGCAATAGATGCCGTGTGTAAATCGAAGAGATAATACATTTTACAGCGTAGGTAGACCGAATGTTTGGAAATGCATGTGTCTGTAATAAGAAGATGCATCACGCATTTTAAAAGGTTTTTTGCCTGCCGTCTGTCTGCAGACTTGTCAAAGCATTAATTCATGATTTGTACTAACCGGTATCAGTATGTTGTTACTTCGGCATCATTTTGAAATGTGTATTACAATTAAATCACGGTCAAATATGTTTAGCATATTCCGCCCGGTTGTTGGCCCCGCTTGTTGGCCTCGATAGAACCACAACTTTGTCGGGCCAGAAAAAAGTTGAAAAAGTACCCCCGGGGCGGAACTAGGCCTAGTGTGAGCGCAACCAAAAACAGGCCCCACACGGTTCGGCACGCTTAAAGCGAGCTCCGCGCTGCAGTGTGAATGCGCCAAAAGTGTCCAGTTCTGCCCCCTTATTCTGTCTTCAAGTCCACTTCCCCTGCTGTCCTTCTCTTCTGCATGTCCTCTCCGTCTGTCATGCCGTCTGGTCCATGTGGTATCTGTCCATGTCGGTTGCTTAGACTTTACTTCGAAATCCCACAATCCACACTCTACCGTTCTATGTTGCATATTGGAGTATTTTTGGAGAAATTGTTTAAGCAGAGCTGTGTGAGTCACGTCTTCTCAAGTGGCTGCCATAACCAGAAGTCCGATTGTGTTGTTTTTAACACATTTTAAGAAGTACAATTAATTTAAATGCAAATATGTGTTTTGTAAGTTGCCATTGGAAGCCTTGAATGAATAAAGAATACTCTGAGAAATAATGCCTATAGCTCAGCCAAATGTTAGGGAGGCTTGTGCTTCCTCACAGTGACGCAGTACTCATGAGGAGGAAGGCTCTGCTGGCATTTCTGTTAATTTTGAAGCAGAGTAGCCATTGTAGCAGATCTGAATATGGTGAACAATAAAACAATGATTTTTTCACTAGGAAGTAGCGTAAGGGATTACAATTGGAATCCAGTAATAACAATAGATACTAAGCTGGAGCTGATAATAATTCCACTGAATATGACTCCAACCAGCATCTCTGCACCGACTGGATTTAGCTAACAAGTAAAACCAGCAGGTCTCCCACATAGAGCCACATGTGATGGAACTGATCCACACAACAAGCACAGGGACATCTTACAGCTGACTGCTATCTCTTTTTTTTCTTGAAAGTGCAAGTGCATGAAGTTATAAAAACTCATCAGATATCTGAACAAATACAGACATGTAATGAAGTGATTCAGGAATAACTATCCACAGAAACAGGGTACAGCAGACTGCTTGTGTTACTCTTCACAGAGACCTCCACACGTGTGTGTCAGAGCTCAGCAGAGTCATACATTCACTGGTCGGTCACAGCTGATCTCATAAATCTGTTGACTCTGCTCCAAGTCTTCTTCTGTGTGACTGAGCCTTAACACCGCCCTCCACACTGAAGGGCTCCATGTTGGATTTATCTCAAACTCCTCTGAGTGTTATAGAGGCTGAGAGGGAGTTCTTTATGGCTGAAGAGCTTCTGAGGACATGGGGCGTGTTTTTAGTTTAACAAATAACACATTGTAAAAATACTACATTTCAAGTAAAAGTACTGCATTGAGATTAAGTAAAGGTGTGTAAATATGATTGTTAAAATGTAATAAAAAGACTTAGGAGTAAAAGTACTCGAAAAAACTCAAAAAATATTTAAATATTTAGAAATATCTTTAGGCAAAAGCAGCAAATCTTCACATTTAAAAAGCTGGAACTGTGAAATATCATTCATCAAAAGTAAAATGGCTGCCAATTGATATTTACTTAAACAACTCATTGTTTCAGTTACTTGAATATCATTTTGGATTTTTGTGTGTCAAAATCTGAATTTATAAAGTAACTGTAAAATAAATGTAGTGGAGTTAAAAGTACAACCTTGGCTTCCAACATGTAGTATAGTACAAGTATAAAGTGATATAAAATAGTACCTCAGATGTGAACTTAATTAGAGTACTTGAGTAAATGTACTCAGTTACTCTCCACCACTGCACAGAGTATCCAGGCAGTCTCTGATAATCACTGCAACAAGCTATAATGGGGAAAGCACAGGGTCTAAAGTGTTAGCAATAGAAATGTTAACAAGTAATCTATCATCTAAAGTGGTAAAATGTGTTGGAAAAGCAACTCCAATCTATACTCTGGAGGCCGACTGCTGTTTCCGCTTTTATAAACAGGTTGCAGCGCAGATTTCCTCTGAGAAAAGAACCTTTTCGGGAGCATATCCAGCGGCCCACCCCTCTGAAATTGAACCTGCTCTCAGTGTTGCTGCAGCAGGGTGTGTGGAGCGGATATGAGAGGAGGGGGGTTGTTCAGCCACCTCAATTTATATCAAAGACAAGCAGCAGGGCAGCCTGTGGACCTCCATCAGCGCAATCTGTGAATGAACAGGAAAGAGAAAAGTTAAGGTGTGAAAAGCAATAACCCAGAGGCTTGCTGGGTAATTCTCCGTCATCTCTCTCTCTGTGCTGAGACCTTCACTTAGTCACCTCAATTATACTGTACCGCCGCTCTAATCTGGGCCTTCCTTCCTCTGCACACACCTTGATGGAATGCAATTCCACACTCATGTCTATGGGGAGTCATCGCATCATCATATTAAGTTGAACCACATTTGTATGCAATATTTAATACAGTTATGTGAAATCTGCTGACATCATACATTTAATTAAATTCAACCTTTCAGTTTTTCAGTGTGCTTAAAATGTATTGTCTAAAAAAAAGACCCTATATATATCTCACTGCATTGTTACTTCTTAACCCTCCTGTTATCCTTCAATGTTTAACGTATCTAAAAAAGGGTTTACATTATTTTATTTGCTTAGTATTTAGTGAGGACTAATGCATGAAGGTCTTTTTTAAATGTCCTGTACGCACTTTGTACGCATTGGTGTTCCTTGGGGTCAATTTGACCCCAGGCTGTTTTAGTAGTATAAAACATATACAAATGTCAATATTTTACACATATTTGTTGTAAGGTGTAGGATGATATTGAGGTGACTATTACATGCAAATGTATCATTGTAAAACAAAACTACCCTCTGCTTTAGTTGTTGGTCCTTTAAGAACATCAAAAAGATCTTACTTTGACATTTTATTTCAATCAGTGAGATTTTATGGTGATTTATATATTTTTCTATAGTCACATAATAGGAATTCTGGATGTATAAAGGGGTCTGTAGGGGGGAAGGTTGGGGTCATGTTGTATTCAAATGGTTATTTAGGTAGTCAACTAAGATACCTAAAGCACTAGAGACAGACATGTTGGTTAACATTTGGAATATGATCATTGTCTTGAGTTTGAAACCAGATTATAAAGGGTGTAAAGTAAATCTGAGGATAACAGGAGGGTTAAGTGATTATGTCTTATTTCAAGTGTAAAGACATATTCTGACTAAAGTTAAACACATTTTCTTGGCAACATTTCAAGTTTTTGCAGTTGTTTGGTGTGTGTGTGTGTGTGTGTGTGTGTGTGTGTGTGTGTGTGTGTGTGTGTGTGTGTGTGTGTGTGTGTGTGTGTGTGTGTGTGTGTGTGTGCAGTGCATTTGGAAATGGCGTATGAGGCAGGTCTGCGTTTGTGCGTTCTTGTCTGAGTTTCAGAATAGTGACTGATGTCCCTGCTCTGTTTTCTCTCCTCACAGCACAACCCAATGCGCCAACAATTCACGACGGATGGTGGGCGTACAAGGAGGTGGTGCAGGGGAGCTTTGTTCCAGGTGAGTCTCAGAACACTCCGCAGCACTGTGAAGCCTGCTGGTTCCATCAGAATACTGATTTTCCTGGAACTAAATTGTGTGCTTGATCCTGATGGCGGTGCTTATTACATATTTAGAAAAACATGGGGCCACCTTGCCATTGGCATCAGTTATTATTCTGACACGCTTCTACACCCTTCCCACAAAAATGACGCTTTTTCTCTGATTGATTGACGGCAGCTCACATTTCCCTCCATCTTGTTGTGTTTCTGTGTGTCAGGCCAATTATTTCCCCAAGATTTACAGTTTCTGCTTGGCTGAGGTGCTTTGATGAAGCCTGCAGGTGGCTGTGTGTAAGAGTGTGTCTACATGGGTAATGTCTATGCTTATGAGTATGGGTAAAACAATTAGGAACAGAAATGAGGAGAAAGACTGAACAGAACTTTTGAACAGAAAAGTTTGCAAGGACTCACTCAGACTGAAGGTCTAATGTAAAGCTGATGGTGAGGAAGAGACTTGGGGCCTACATTTAGCTAATATTCTTTATTTAACATCATTAAACAATAACGTTAAACCTGCTTTTTTTAAATGCACCAGTTCAGAAATTACACAAAGCAAGTCGTTGCTGTTAATCAACTCTTATTGTCATCTCTGTGTGCCACGCTGAATGCAGGCCATGTTGAGACCTTCACTCAGAGAAGAAAGGATGAGGTAAACATGTCTGAATTCTCAGGGTAATGTAACTCGACACGCTAAGACCTACACTGTACCAGAGCATGAGGAAAACATCTGGAAAATTGCAGCAGAAATCAGAGATGACAGAAGTTTATTTCTTTACATTCAGCTGTTCTCCCCTTGCTGGGTAACTGTAATAACCATGATGCGAAGATGACATCATATTTCAGTGGCGAACCGTGTCTATCACACCTGGACCTTCTGTAGACACATTAATTGCACTTGCGTTTTGCCTTTATCAAAACTGTTCAACTTCAGCCAAGAAAAATAGCATGTTTAGTAGCTGCTTGAAAAGGTCATTGGGTTATAGTTTCATCATGTACTCTACAACTTGTATGTTTATATTGGACACATCTACATGGCAATATTCATATCTGAAGGCAACATGCAGCTGTTCATCCATTAGTAAGACAGCATGCTTGTTTTTTTCAAAAATGCATTCATGTCTTAGAAATAATTTAACATCAAACAGGTGTTAACTGATTAGCATTTTTAAGAGGCATATTTTTAAAAGCAAGTGTTAATTTTGAGTGCACATTTGTATTCTATTTGGGCATGTACACTTCAATGCTGCCTTGAACACACAAGTAGTGTGTGATGAGTGTGGTGACCCTTCCTTAAAGTGAAAATTACTCAAAATCCAATTTTGGGCAAAGAGGATGCATTAATAAGGTGGTGTGAAAATGAGCAGCCATTACTGCTCAGTGTTAACCCCGGGGACCTTCAATTAAAGAAAACACATCCCTCTTCAGTCTTTATCATTCTTACTGGAATACTCATTCTGAACAGCTTAAAGTGGACCAATATATTGGAAACATATATTGTAGGGCCATACTTATACAAAACATGTCTGTGAAGTTTTTTGCTTAAAATACCAAACAGACCCCCCATTGTAGCCATGCCTCATACTGCTCAAACCCCTCTTTTGAAGCCCTGTTAGAGAAACGCGGATCTTGGGTCCTTATCTTGAAAAAAAAAAAAGAGGAGCCGGAGCTAATGCCTGATCAGAATTCTACCGGAGATAAAGTTAAATTCTGCTGTGATAAAACACCATCCTGTTCTAAACCACATCAAGGATTATTTCTGAAACAGTATGGAGCTCAAATGCTTTTTCTCTTGCGGGTTTACCACAAGGTGAGTTCCTTTTTTATTTCCTGCATTGAAATCTTGAAATCTTGAAAGGGATGTGCAAAATAGTCATTATATACAGTCTTTAATTAACTATTAGTAGAGAATAACGAGTAATGAATATACTTTATAGGGATCCTATTAATATCTAATAATACAAATAATAAAATTCAATAATGTGCTTTAACCACCAGGTGTCCCTTTCTATCAGCTGTTATGGTGTAAATACAGCCTATCTACCAATTGGATCAAATATAAGTCAAATTACTGTTGATACTGCAAGGAGACGTATTGTGTGAAAAGAAATGTAAGATGTTGTTTAATTGCTGATATATTTATGATCCGCGTCACGTTTTCAGTTTTGGCGGCAGCTCTTCATGTTTGTCTCGAAGTCTTCTCATCAGGGCTCTATAAATAAAGAACTACAGCAGATATGTAATATTTAATGCAGCCGAACCGTGTATTACAATGCCGTTATGTGATGACTTCCAAAGAGAAAAGCAAGCACACTCGGAATAAAGTATTATTTTATTTTTGAAAAATGTTTTCGGATTTCACATCGCATAAACCCCATTTCCCAGCGTGCATTGCGGCTAAACCATCTAATCAGCGAGCTGAGGATCTTGCCTACGTCTGTTTCCGGTATTGCTTATGACGGGTGCATTTTGTTGTACACACATTCCTTCACATTTACATTTACATTTACATTAACGTATTTCGTGAGGCCTTCTCAAATGTTTTTAAATATAACTACGGTTCTAGTTGAAGAGCTTCTAAATTAACATGAACCGAAGCTGTTGCCTGGCAACGCAATCGCACAACGTCACGTCCGTTAATTCCACAACCACACACACATGGATTAACATCGATTTAATACATTAATGTAGCCTTTGTTTCTGCTAAAAGAGGTGTCAACCAGCTGGGGCAACAAGAACATCGGCGTAATCGAGTGTGACTATTAAAAAATAAATCATTATTATTAGGGCCGGGACTCGATTAAAAAAATTAATCTAATTAATTAGAGGCTTTGTAATTAATTAATCGAAATTAATCGCATTTTTAATCGCATATAAATATTTGACCTGAGAACAGTGAGAAGCAATTTTATTCACATGGATTTTAGTATACCATTGAAGAATGACTGAATACATAAGCTTAAGCAACAAAACATTGTTTATTTTTTTTCAAGGTGGTACTTAACCAAGACCAACAGAAAAGTGCAATTTTTGCCATAAAGTGTAGCAATAGCATATTTAGGAATATAGTACATTTCAGAGATTCAGGTAGCCTATAGGTAGGTAGACCTTCTGTAAACTATAACACTTTGTTTTTAAGTAAAACACAATACTTTCAAGTACATTCAGAACATTGGAAACCCTGACTATTATAAAACATCTCTCTGTTGCTTCAGAGGCCATAACAGACTTTGTTGATTTACCAACAGTTTTTTGCAGCCCCTTATCTTCTACCACTCCAAGTGGTCTACAGTCGAGTGCAATCCAGTGAGCCAGGGAGTTGGTTATTTGTTCAGACGTGGACTTAGTTATCCTGGCCCTGAAACCAGTCATCTGGTTGAGTGTGGGTTGGGTGTACTGTGGGTCCTCCTTGTACTCGGAGTCGGGCTAACGTCCACGCTAGCTGCTATATGTTTAGCATTGAGGTGATACTTGAGGCTTGATGTGCTGCGGTGATATGCGAATTCCTTTTTGCATAATTTGCACACAACCGTGCTCTTATCGACGCTTCCATCCGTCCGTTTTTTTAAACAAAATTTCCCATCCACAGGGCCAACCAAAGCGGTCTCATCAGCTTCTTCGTTCATGTTTGAATTGTTCACTGTGGTTTGTTGTTGTCTGAAGTCATGAACGTTAGTTGGTGCTCCAGTATAATCGGTACGCCTAAAACTCATCCAGTGAGAAACGTTCCGCGGTGCAAAAATAAGTGCGATTTAACGCGTTAATTTTTGTGTAATTAATTAATCTTAATTAACGCGTTAAAGTCCCGGCCCTAATTATTATATTAATATTGACAATAACAACCGACCGTCATGGTCGAGCATTTGCTTGGCATTTCCGGGTATTTCTCCACTGGTTGGGCCATGTTAACAATACTGTGTAACTGTCACGTTTGAAGGGATGAAATCGTGACATCTTCACGTCTCCCAGCATGGTAAATCGTCACATGTTCACGTCTTGCCGTGATACCGGGTTGCTTTAAACATATGAATGATAAACATATTGAAGTGGTGACACTTTGCAGAGCTCAGGAGTTGAGTGTTATGATGGAGAACACTGACCCGGAGTCAGCTGCTGGCACACTGTGATGAAGGCTGGGTGAGGGAAGGTCTACAGTATAGTGAGGGGATCTTGTGTTGTGGTGAGTGAACAGTGAATAAAGGATTCTGTTTCCCAAGCAAACACTGAAGCTGTCTCATGTCAGGTCTGCACCGCACTGCTAACCCAGCAGCTTCATCAGTTCATCTCGCTCCTCCTCTGGTCCCCAGAACATCAGTTACTTAAATAAAAAAAATATTCGTATGTGGAGACTCCATGTTGAATTATGATCTCGGGTATGGAGAGGTATTCAGACGTCGGGGTGCGTTCCAGTTGAAATATCCAATTGGAAACTCTAATAATCCCACCTCCCAGTACAACTGGAACACACCATTTGCTCTGCAGTCAGCAGCATTTCATTCACTGTGAATAAAGCCTAACTAATGATGCAGGGAGAATACATATTGATTTGACATATTATTATTGAACCAGTCTACAGTGACTGGTGTTAAACAATACAAAATAAGTGTGCACTGGAGTTTCGCTTGTGTGTGATATGCACACAAGTTAAAGTTATTTATTAAACAAAAAGACTGTGTTTGCTTTTAATTAAAGTTTTAAACTGAAAAGGCATTTGTAAATTGTACTTTCTGTAAGCCTAGACTAAAATATAACAGGACTCGTTTTTTATTCTAAATATATTTGTGTTCTTTTCTAATATTAGCTGTTCTGTTCTCTTACAAAATACACTTAAGTAAAAACATTTTATTCATATTTATTTTCTCTTGTATTTATTTGCATAGCATTTGAAATTGAGATAATCCAAAAGACAAGTAAAGTAATCAGGTTACAAAACGTTTATTTATTGAATCGTTTATTTGGCAGGGACAATGCACAGTAATGAACACTTAAAACATTCAAATGTATCACGCGTAACAGTGCCAGATTTAGCTTTGTGCTAACAAATATAAAACATTTAAGAAAATTACATTTTACAAACATAGCAAAAATAAAATACATGATATGCAAAAAGTGCAAAAGAGCAAGAGCAGCATACACAAGTATTTATGACATGGTAATACAATATAGCAGCAACGACATATAAAGTGCAAGAGAAGATACAAGAGCTGCATAAAGTGCAAGAGGAGAGACACCTGTGTTAAAGTGCATTTAGCGGTGATTGCACGGATGTTTGTTTCTCAACCATTCTTTGAGTTGACCTTTGAAGCTATTGAGAGTGGGACAATCCCGTATCTCAGTTGGGAGGCTATTCCACAAAGAGCTGTCTTTAATGGAGAGGACATTTTGTCCAAAAGTGGTCCGTCTGCGGTGGACTTCACAGTCTCCTCTGGTTTCTGACCTAGTGCAGTGTCCAGTGTGTTTTCTGTGGATGAATTCCCCTAAGGGAGGGGGGGGGGGGGCAGTCCATGTAAACATTTATAAATAAAACACATACTTTTAAAAGACTTAAAATCGTCAAAACTCAAGAAATTGTGTTTATCCAGGATGGTACAGTGGTGGTATGAATGTGGCTTTCTGTCAAACACCTTGATAGCTCTCTTGTACAGCTGTTCTATGGGTTTCAGGTTTGTGGCACAAGCAAACGACCAGTTTGTCAAACAGTACTCAATGTGGGATAGAATCATACAGTGGAGGTATGACTTTGCAGCATTGACAGTTAAGAAAGGTCTCATTTGTTTAAAATGTTGCAAGTTGAATTTAATAGTATTTGATACTTTCTTAATATGTGTCTTAAAAGTGAAGTTCGAGTCCAGTATGACTCCAAGATACTTGAAGTTGGGGACTAGTTCTATTTCTGCTCCGTTTAAAAACACATTGGATCCTTCGATTTTGACGGTCGTTTACTGAACATCATGCATACTGTTTTTTTTACGTTTAACTGTAAGCAAAAAGATGAGATGATTTCAGTGTTCTTCCCGTGTACAAAGATGACCGCATCATCGGCATACATTTGCACATTCAAATCAGGACATACATTAGGCAAGTCATTAATGTACAGTGAAAAAAGTAACGGTCCAAGAATGGAACCTTGTGGAACCCCAACAGGGTTCACAAGGTAGGGGGATTTGGCTCCGATGACCAAAACACACAGTTTTCTGTTCGATAAGTAAGACGTAAACCAATGTATCGAAACTGCCGAAAAAAGCTTTGTCGGAGCACTTGGTGATCAACAGTGTCAAATGCCTTCCTGAGATCAAGGAAGACAGCACCTACATAAGGGCTCGTGTCCAACATAGATTTAACCTTTTCCACAAAGACACAGTTACAGTAGCTGTCTCAGTGGAGTGGTGAGCACGGAAACCAAACTGCATTGGGTGGAGTGGAGCGAAACCTTTGTCTAAATGTTTGGTGTTTAGTTTTGACACCCATTTCTCAGCTACCTTAGAGACACAGAGGAGGATGCTGATTGGTCTATAATTGGACATCATTGCCTTATCCCCAGATTTAAAGATCGGTGTTACCGTGGCCACCTTCCAGGATGATGGAACTTCACTCGTGCTGATAGATTGATTCTAAGTGATTGGTTTTATTAGACCGTGGATATTTGTCTTTATAAAGTTACTTAGAACCTCTTAACCCTGAGATTATATATATATTGTGATACTTAGATTAACTAGTAGTGGCAATTTAATATATCTCAACAGTAAACCTCACAACCCTTATTTCAATCAGGAGAGATGTGATGTATGAAATACATGTTTATTATCGGGGCACATGATATGCAGGAATAGTGATTGACGTATTACAACAAGTAACTGTAATGATGTTTGGCGATTAGGCCCCGGGTTTGCAGGATGATCATTCAGGAGGGAAAGAACCGCTCTGATGAACCCCCCCCCGGGGTCTAGACCTGGTGGTGGTGATAGTAGTTCGGTCTGATCTGAAGGGAGAAGGTTTTAGCTTGGCCCTGTATTGGGAGACAGGAGGCGAAGGGGTGGAGGAGGGTTGTGCGTTGACACCTGAAATGACAACTGACAGGGAGGGAAGAGCAGATTTAAAGGGGTTAGCAGGTGCGATGATTGGCTAGCCGGGGCGTGACGCCCCTGATCACTTATTGAGATAACGTGTGGCACCCGATAATGTTGTCTTCCTGATTGAACCTGCGCTGAGCTACATTTGTTTTCAGTAGATTAGTCTCAAGTGTAGGTCTTTGTAGTGCATTAGTCATTGTAATGGAAGACATTTTTAGACTAACCCTCCAAACCCTGTCTGCACATATGGGTAGGGTTGGGTATCGTTTGAATTTCCACGATTCCGATTCCGATTCCGATTCTACTTTTCGATTCCGGTTCTTAACGGTTCTCAATTCCGATTCTTTGAGGGGCAGGGTAAAAATGATACATGCTTCTTCCACCAAAAAAATTACATTTATTCGAGAAACTTTTACACAGGTTAGTTTACAGTAATATTCACATTAATCAGTCTGTTTATATTTAGCGCTATGTAACTGTAACCTGAGAACCACTGAAGCTACAACAGTGCAACAGTCCAACTTTTAAAGGAACCCCCCCCCCCCATTTTAAAACAGTTCTTGTTGAGAAAAACAAGCATATCTGCCTTCTCAGGCATACCGGGAAGAAATGTTTGAACATTTTAAAGTAAAATGCTTCAATCTGGTGCACTGTAAGCAGAATTACTAGAGACTAGATCTAGGGGGTACAACTCTGAACACCCATATGAAAAAGATCAGTTTACATTTTAATAATTAAATAAGTATGTGAACATAACCAATAACAAATACATGTAACGTATTTTATTTTTGTTGTTCATTCATATCTTATTTTACTATTTTATTTATGCATCTTTTTTTATCTCTCCAGTTTAAAACGATATGTCTGGTTTACTGTCCTATAGTATACATTGGAATGATTTCAAACCTGTTTTATCCCAATAATTATAAAGGAGTGCCTTGGAAATATGTGTTTACATAAATTGTGATCAAAACGTTTGAGACCCACTGAGATAACTTAGACTAAAGTGAACTATCTAAACACTCAGAGTCCTTTACCTCACTGAGCTGTATCAGCCTCTCAGCGGAACCGAAATTCACATTTCTAAATGATGCCGTTGGAATCGAAATGTTGGAACCGGTTCCGAACCGGAACCGGTTCTCGGTACCCAACCCTACATATGGGCCTTTCATATTGCAACAACCTGTGCTCATTTCAGAGTAATAATACAACGTCTTAGAGCAGCAGTCTATTACAACAAATATCATCTTACTTACCTTTATCTACTGTTCATTAGGGGTGTAACGGTATCCGTATTCGTCCCGTACCGTCACGGTTCGGACGTCACGGTTCGGACGTCACGGTTCGGTGCGGTATGCTAGTGGTAACACGTCAAACATGCTCCATCACATCCGAGTCAGTCTCAGTCCCCAGCGAGAGGGTTTTCTCGACGGCAGGTGACATAGTTACCGCCAACAGATCTGCCCTCACTACTGACAACGTAGACAAACTCATCTTTTTGAAGAAAAACTTGAAAATAGAGTAAAGCTTGAGTACCTTTAGTTAGGCATAATGGCCTCACACACTCACAAGTTAATTACACATGTTAGACATTGCTCCTAAAGGTACAGATTTTATTTTGTTTTATATTTATCATTGTATTTATTTTATATTTTGACATCAGGAGATGTTATACAGTTCTGTATTGCCTTTTATTGATTGTGATTGAAACACTTTCTTATTATTTATTTTAATATTTTCAAGACATTCTTTTTAGTTGTAGTACAGCTTATTGAACCTTTTTGTTTGACATCAGCCATTATAAATAATATGGCCATCTGAGTGTGTGTGTTACTGTTTGTGGTTTGTTTTTAACTGTGTAGTACAGTTAATGATTCCACATGTTAGAGTTCCTTATTTTCATACCAAAACTTGCACTACTGTTAAAAATAAATAACAGCAAAAGAAATTATGCATTTGGGACTTTTTTTTGCTTTTCCTTGTTGTACCGAAAACCGTACGGAACCGTGACCCCCAAACCGAGGTATGAACCGAACCGTGACTTCTGTGAACCGTTACACCCCTACTGTTCATCCATTATAATGATTTCATAGGAATGCTCCGCGC
>CALSBZ010046937.1:102341-117542 GCA_943591055.1 Gobionotothen gibberifrons
ACACACACACACACACACACACACACACACACACACACACACACACAGAGAGGGGCCCTCTCTCTTTTCGTTCAACCATATCACGCAAACATCAACAGATCAACACAACGGTTGAAATTGAGAGTTGATTCTTGCTCTTAGGATTTGACCAAACAATAATTCCACACAGTCAGTAGCTACAGTAATTATAGCTTTCTTCATTGGGCTATGAGAGCTGCCAACGTGCAGACAGATGCTGAACATCTGGACTGGTGGCAGTTCTAATGATCTGGTGTGGAGTCCACTCTCACAAACATTCACACCATTAAACACACTTGCTGTTTCATTTGGCCGATTTACAAATATGTTATGAGCTCCAACAATTATCATTATAGTTTCATTCCTACCAAATGCATTTCTGGGACTCCACCTTTTCCTTTCAGGCTGATCAACTGTTTCAAACATGATGATACAAGAAAAGCTAGAACATTGTTTAGAACATCCCTGTGTGACTAATCCTGTACCAGCTTTCTTTATAAATCAGCATTTCAAAACTTAAGACTATAAGTCTTAAGTTTCAGCCGTCTTCACTTCAGCCGTAACTATGAAAATGTACCCTCTGTGGGACGGATAAAGGCATTCTGATTCTGAAGCCTGCAAACCATTACTTTTCATAATTATCCGTTAACCGTTATTTGGTATTTTCTTGGAGCAACATTTCATTTCACTACATCGGTTAACACAGCTAACAGCCAAGCAAATGAGATTTGCTCTTCACCCACATTCAGAGGTCAGATTTTCCCATTTCCCGGTCCCATTTGATCCTGCAGCCGGCTTCCTCCAGGCCCGGCAGGCGGCCCTGTGCGCCCCATGCAGAGCAGATATAACCCTGTATAAATACATGAGCTGCTGAGGCTGGGTGAGGACAGAGTCTCCATTAAGTCAGGTAATACAGCGCAACGCTGTTTAAACAAAGCTCCTCAGCGGGGCCTGCTGCAGCTCTGCCCCAGCGACTCCTCAGCAGACTGTAATGAGAAGGGAGGGGCTCTGAGGTGGGCGCCCCCCCACTGAGAACCAAATCTGCTCCACATATCTGAGCAAGGACACAAAGATGAATGATCTGGGTGGGAGTCACAGTGGGGCCTGAGTGGAACAGCCAGGTAATGACATAACTATTCATTTGGCCTCCTCTCCGGCTCTGCTCTCTAATGGCTTTTAGCAGAGGTGGAATGACTTTAAGTTCACTCTCCTTGGGATGCAGCACGCTGGAGGTGTGTCGAGGTGTGTCAGAGACAGTGGTAAAGTAACTAAGTACATTTACTCAAGTATTGTACTTACAGTGATTACTATTTTGACATTATTTGTATTTCCGTTTAATGCTACTTTATACTTCTATTCGGCTACATGTCACAGGCAAAATCATACTTTTACTTACAGCACAATATGCTGATATGGTATAATGCAGTACAGTACTTCTAAACTACACAGTATTTCAAGTATCTAAATTGTTCCACATTGACAAACTAATATACTCATGCCCTTTGGTGTGTACAAATATGAAAATATAATAAACGTCATTATAGAATACTGTGTAAACATCCATTCTGCACAACGAATACTTTTACTTTGGTACTTTTGTACTACTTTATATTATTCTGTAAATGGGACATTGAACAGAATTTGTTCTTTTACTTTTTGTACTTTCACTATATTTTGATGCAGATACTTTTGTACTTTTTCCGAAGTAACATTTTGAAATCAGGACTTTTACTTCTCTGAACACTTCTTCCAACACAGGAGAGAAGGATGACATGTGTACAGTTGGTGGCAGCCTTTTACTCAAGATGCTCTTTTAAATAACCTTTCCCTTCTCCCTCTGATTGAGAAGCTACATCTACTGCACCAGACACTTGACACTAACATCTATTTCAAACTTAGGGATTCATTTTCAATGTAGATACATTGACTGTGGCTGCTCCACAGCCCTTAATCAACCAAATCACTGACGAATATTCCATCAGGTTGATTTCAGTGTTTTCTCTCAAAGGTCATAAAAAAGCCACTCTGCGATTTGTAACCAGAAACGTGTTGACTCGCCAGTTCTGTAAAGTAACACATTTATAAGATGTTGCCTTGAACAGAATTAATGGTGTTTTTCATGCATGGCAAGACAGATTAGTCTTTTTAGCTTCACTGCAGCCTTCACGGCAAAGTTTGTGCATCATCCTTCATACACTCTCCTCGCTGTAAACTTCCTGACTCCACCAGCCTCTGCATAGCAATGAGCGACTGAATCAATGGCAGTGTGAGGCAGCTGAAATTATGATATTATCTACAAGCGGGCAATTGTTCTAATCCAAATCAATCAATCAGAAAGTAGTTTCCACACGGTGTGACTCAATCACTGCACCTGTCAGACTCACTGTGGTTAGACATTTCTTAAACTATTGAATGCTGTGCTAAATTAAAAAGGCTTTTTAACTGACTGTAGCTCTGAATATCAGTGACGGATAATTATCAGAAATTGTCAAACAAAAAAAAGCCCCACTTATTATTTGATGGAGATGTTGCAGGAGTTCAGACTTTAAAGGGTTTATCACCCAATTTAAAGTGGACCTATCATGCTATATTTGAAAAATATATTGTAGGGCCATACCTATACAAAACATGTCTGTGAAGTTTTTTGCTTAAAATAACAAACAGTTCACCCATTGCAGCCATGCCTCATACTGCTCATACCCCTCTTCTGCAGCCCTGTTAGAGAAACGCGGATTTTGGGTCCTTAGCTTTAAAAAAATAAATAAGAGGAGGCGGAGCTAATGCCTGATCAGAATTCTACCGGAGATAAAGTTAAATTCTGCTGTGATAAAACGCCATCCTGTTCTAAACCACATCAAGGATTATTTCTGAAACAGTATGGAGCTCAAATGCTTTTTCTCTTGCGGGTTTATCACAAAGTGAGTTCCTTTTTGTATTTCCTGCTTTTTAAACACATGTGCTCTCCAGTAAAGGTTAGCTCTGAGTGTTAGCAAGGCTTGCTACAGTAATGTAAACAAAGACGAGATTACATCCAAAACATTGTTTCTGATAGCAACTTTCTGTGGGTCCGCCGCCGATTTGACCTAATATTGTTTTATTTTCTGACGCTGCAAATCTCCAAATGATGTGTTTTAAATGAAGTACTGGAATCACTGGTAAATCTACAAATGAAGGAGTCTTTATCAACAAATAATATTTAAGGCATCGGCCTTTCAGATCAGGCTGTCTGTTGGTTCGAGAACTATTTATCATGCAGATCACAGTGTGTGCGGGCAGAAGGCTTAACTTCACACAGGGATCTGTTTTAGGACCACTGTTATTTATTATTTATATAAACAGTCTTAATAACAATGTTTTAAATGCTAATTCGCATTTTCATGCTGATGATACAGTAATTTACTGTTCTGCGTCCACCCCGAAGCAGGCTCTTTGTCAGCTCCAGAATGCTTTTAACATTGTACAATCCAACATGTGTGATTTGAAACTTGTTTTAAATGCTGCCAAGACAAAGCTAATGATGTTCTCGAAAGCAAAAACCAAGGACTTGAACCTCCCTCCTATCACCACCTTGCAGGGGACAGAGATTGAATCTGTGTCGCATTATAAGTATCTTGGAATTATAATTGACAATTCGCTTTCATTTAAACCACACATTGTGGAACCTTTGAAAAAACTAAGAATACAATTTGGTTTTTTCTTTAGAAATAAGTCCTGTTTTTCATATGAGGCCAAAAAGAGACTAGTGTCTGCAACCTTTCTGTCTGTGCTGGACAGTGTTGGGTGTAACGCGTTACAAAAGTAACGGAGTTACAGTAATATATTACTTTTTGCTGTAACGAAGTAATGTAACGCATTACTAATGAAATGTGGGTAATATATTACCCGTTACAATGCTCAGTAACGCAGTTACAACACATTTTAACCCGAAATGAAATGGTGTTTTGTTGAATGTACTAACATAGCGAGACATTCCGACACCAGAGACAAATTGTGCGGGTAGATTAGTACACCTTGTGTGTTTACCCCTCAGGCTTCGCGTCGGGATCTTCGGGCAGTTATGCACCCTCTCTATTCAAAAAAGAGAACGGAGCGAAAAATACAAACAACAAATTGTGTCAGGTGCGCGTGACCTGCTCCGCTGCGCGTGCATCATTTCAAAAGTGCTTCCACAGCAGTGACACACACACATCTGTGGATAATCATTTATACGAAAATGGTTAAAGCAACCATCACTAAACGCCAGCAACACTGCATCTACTGCAGACAGTAGCAACAGATCGGATGGGGACATCACGTTACCCTCCGTTGTGGACACTAGCTTACTCCCGCCTGACTCGCCGCCCTCGCCCCCGGAGCAGCAGTCTTCGTCGCCCGAAACTACGCCGCCCCTCTGCGGCCCGCAGGTGCCAGGATACCACGGCAAAACAGAGCCTGCCCAGGAATATCTAAACAAGTACCCGCCTGTACAGTGGGGTTAGGCGGTCATTTTGCAGCTCGTGGTATAAAAATAGCAGCCCACTCTCTTCAGTCTGCGTACAAATGACACGACTTTGCAAAGTCGTGCAATAGATACGCAGAAGTCCGATTTTGCGTGCATATGATACTCCCACGTTACGTTTGTTATGAACGTATCTTAAATGCGTTTATTTTCTACATATCTTTGCCATTTATTTAACCCTAACCCTAACCATTACCCAATAAGCTGCTGTGTCGTTTATTGCACTGCAAACATTAAAACTGTCATTGGAACGGCGATCAAGCCTGAAGCCACAGAGCTTTGTTTTAATGTTTGAGGTGCAATATCAGCGTATCATATGCACGCAAAAACGGACTTCTGCGTATCTATTGCACGACTTTGCAAAGTCGTGTCATTTGTACGCAGACTGTGAGACCTTGTTGAAAAATAGACAATGGAATATGCATGTGAAAATAGTGCCATATTCCGCCATGCCTGTAGAAATGTTGGGTCAAAAATAATGCATACAATAGCACAGATGCCTTCACCACGAATGGCTACAAAAATATCTCATATCCCAAGCTTATCAACAAGCTGATGTTGCAGCTGAAATGTTCTCCAGGTCACAAAGTCAACCTCACATGATGATGTGATAGCAGTTTTCAAGCACAGTAGATATTCTCTTCCCAGAGTATATGATGGGACCAAAGTGATGATTTATTACATGGTTTTAATAATACTTTAGTTTGCCATTTCAAACCATGAGCTGGTTCAAATCATATTTGCCTTGATTTACAATATGTTCTCATTTGTTGTATCAGTACAGTTTTGAAGCTTTTGTGCTTTTCCTTGCCATAGTCCACTTTGGACTATATGAAATATTTCAGGATTGCACTTTTAACTCACTTGAAATGTTCTCACTTGCTTGGTTTCAAAACATAACAAATGCCATAATCTGTTCATTGGGGACCATCAATGCTATTTTTCATTGCTGTTGCCGCCCACTATTGCTCATGTAAACCTACTACTGCTGCGCCCCCTGTAATCTCAGAGGCACCCTGAGTCATTTTGTTCTGGAACCGGGCCTGTACATGGCCATATACTAAACAAACTACAGAGCCCATTCCGTGTCCTGTTAGTGTTTGCTTCCTGTCTGCCTTCTTCTGGTGATTTATCTGACGTCCAGCGCTCCGTCTTTTGACCTCTTTTCCTTTCTCTTTCTTGATCCTCCTTAGCAACCTTCATTATAGTCCTTGACAGTGGTCTGTACTGTATTAACATGTACAATCAGAATTGAGTATTCAACTAAGCCGTGTAATACAAGTTGTCAGTAGCCTTAAGGGCCTACAGTTGTTATGTTATACCACATTGCCCTTCATTGGATGTATAATGAGCTGCACTAAACTACATGTTAGCATTTAAAATACCTAGCCATTCTTTTGCAGTTATTTTGGTGAAAGTAACTCAAAAGTAACTACAAATTAGTGTAACTCATTACATTTCAGAGACAGTAATATTGTAATGTAACTTATTACTTTCAAAAGAGAGTAATAAGTAATATGTAATATATTACATTTTGGAAGTAACTTGCCCAACACTGGTGCTGGATTATGGAGATGTGGTTTATATGAATGCATCTTCTCAGTGCATTCACTCACTGGATACCGTCTACCACGGTGCAATGAGATTCATCACAAACTTCAAAACCTTGACGCACCACTGCAACCTATACGCTCGTGTTGGATGGTCACAAATTACCCATCATGCCTGGCTGTCAAGAGCAAAACTACCGTATGTGGTTCTCAGAGCTTGCGCACTGGAGTTTTCCCGTAAGACCAACCTCCGATATCCCGCTCTTGGCTCAGTCAGATGAACAGAGAGAGAAAAAACTCTGGATTTGGCTTTTTATTTTACAACTTTTAGACCCTAGTGATTCAAATAAGGGCTATACAAATGTTCATACTGGACAGTTTTTTTTGTTAAAAAAACAATTATCCACTGATTTACATATGTATCTTTCCTAATGTAAGACAACGGGAAAAGGTATTTCTTGGCCCAGTGACATCATTGACTGACAGAAGTTGTAGTACCGCCGTTTGGCACTTCCTGGGGGCTTGGTTCAGATCTTCCCAAACACTGCAGCCGCATTGTTTGCTGTAGTTGAACTCTCTTTAATTTGTAATCCATCTAAGAGATTCCTCATAGACAGTTTCAGAGAGCAGGTAAACAAACTCGGGTAATATTTGGTAAAAGAAGAACTTTACATGATTGCAACACCAGAACTTTTAGTTTTTAGACTTTACATTTCCATGGCTTTTTTTCTTTATCTTTTGCTTTTACGCTGGTCATTTTCACCATTTAATATACTTCTTTCTAACGAGAAACCAGAATTTGAAACTACGCAGCCGAAAAAAATGTGCCTCTTCCTTCAGACTTCCTTACAGAGCCCCTCCTCCAACACACACAAACGCGCACATGACCAATGAGGGCACGAGATAAGTTTGTGCACAGATGGAAGGCTGACAGGCAGGTAGGCCATCCAGTTATTTTAGCCGGGCCGGCTCAGATGATTGGTCGTGCTTTTTACAGTACTACGGCTTCCACAGATGACATTTTTTTATGGATTTATTGTCAAAGCACTTAAGATATTCATTGCTATCAGGATGTTAAGAGCATTCCATGGAATATAACAAAAAGTGTTTCTGAAATAAATGACATACCCCACCTTTAAGTGTTTTTCATTTACCACACTGTCACTGTTCAGTTCTGTTATTTACGCTCCTATCAAATTCAAACTGTGGCTCCTTCTGTCAGGACAAAAACATTGTTTCCCAGGTTTTCAGCAGTTATTTTAAACAAGTGACAGCCTCATAAATCAAACCATAATTGGTTTAATTTTAGCATATATAAGCAATAGAGATGGGATAAAGCTTTTTTGCATCCTGACTGTGAAAGATGACGGGACAATGAGCTTGGTACCAGTTCAACTCTTCCTGTGGGCTATATATTTGTATAATCCATCATTTTATTCCCCCCCCCCCTCCGCCCTCCGCCCTCCGATGAGCAGCCCTGGCCCTCAGGAGGAGGCTGCAGGGTGCTGCTCCTCAGCTGCAGGTTAACCGGATAAGATCCCTGTCTTTATGCCCGTGCTTCATTTGACTTTACAGCCACTCCCCTCTGAGTGTCGGGGTCGTGTGTCGGCCTGTCAGCCACAGACCTGGGAGCAGTTCACACACTGCGAAGCCACATGTAAATTAAAGTGATATTTTTATGAGCTGCAGAGAGGTGTAGTGAACTGTGCTGCTGTAATGTAGTTGACTAGCATCTGCAAACAAGTCACAGCCGGCGAGCCGCCTGAAGCATTGATCAATATTTCTTTCAGTATTGGGAGATATAAGATGGCGCCGGGTTGTCTGGCAGGCCGTCCACGCCTCTCTGCTTTAGTACTAGTGTTTGTTCTGTGTCTGTTTTGCTCAGTGACAAGGACCATAGACTCTCTGTTAGTATACAACCGACACAAGCTGCTTAAGATCAAGGAGAATGTGGGCTTTTTTGCGAAGTTTGGACAGGGTGGACACACAAACTCCCCTCCCCACACCTACTGCGGGGCGGGCCCTCGTTACCCCGGAGACGCAGACGCCGAGAAACACGCAGTGGCTGGCTAGTCAGGGTGAAAGAGTGGCTAGCGTGTTCTCCTGAGCTGGCTCAGCACCCCCGCCGTTTCCCCCCGGAATATGGACCTTGTTTTCGCGCCTGGCCTCCAGACGCCCCCTCGCCATGGTCGGCACCTGGCTGGTACCTGTCGCTGACCCGACTCAAGAGCTCCATGTCCTGCGCCCCCAGTGGTCCCGCATCTTCCCCCCTGATGGAGTGAACCACCGCAACCTTCGGTTGCTGGGCCGTGAAACTCACGCGACTGTTGCCCAGGTTCCAACCAAAGGCTCGCTGGTAAATGCGAGATCGATCGCGAACAAAACGTTCATAATCCAGGACTTCTTCACATCACATGCTGTGGACGTGCTTTTTATAACGGAAACATGGATGTCTGCGGGTGAGTCTGCTGCTTTTACAGAGCCATTGCCTCCAGACTGCAGTTTTATTCATTCTCCCCGGACCACGGGTCGTGGAGGAGGTTTAGCGACTGTCTTTAGGAGCAGTTTATACTGCAAACCCACGCCGTCTATCCAGTGGCGTTTTTATATGTACAAAAGTGGTGGGGCACGAACAACTTAGATGTGTATATATAAGCTTCTGGTGCTTTTTAAAACATGTAACATGGTTCCGATAGAGAGAGGGGAGGGGGGGGGGGGGTATAAGGAAAACACAGACTCTCATCACCGAGGTCACAATATTAATCATCCAGCAGAGCAATAGCCTATAGGCAAAACACAGAAGATCAACACAAGATATGACATCAAATGAACTTACCAAACCTGAAATAGAAAACTTCATTCATTTTCTTTCCGTTTCACTGATTTTAATCGCTATACGCTGCTCTCTCTCTTGTCTCCTCTTCACATCTACACTTTTCGCGGCACACGTACTTACAGCCAATCAGCTCTCTGAATTATGAGATGACGTTTGGTGGGTATGGCAGCTCAGTGCCCCTATGGTGATTATTTTGTTGCCGCACACATTGAATAGAAAAAGACTCTGAGCATGCGCAGTGTAGTTTTTACAGCACACGTTCATTTTAACAGCAGAGAGAGGGGCTTGCCCCACATCGCTCAACGCGGCTCAATAGGCACAATGTAGACACTAATTAGAAGAACGCAGACTAAAGTAAAAGTACATTATAATACAATATAAGGGTACTCTTACTTTACTTGATTATTTCCTTTTTTTGACGCTTCTAATCCAATACATTCAGAGGTAAGTTGTGTACTTTTACTCCTATACATGTATTGAATACCTTTAGTTACTTTACGTACTCACATACAGGACTTTAAATTGTAACACTCTGGTACTTTTACTTAAAGGTGAGGTGTCATGGCCATTTCCACTGATCATAATTCCATTGTTGAGGTATACTAAAATAGAAAAATACTGTGCAATTTTCCAAACTCACATTGGTTTCGCATACAGCATCTCTGTAAAGTGTGTGTATTCAGCAGTATTCACTTTCTCCACTAAACGGCTCGTTGCCGCTCCCCCCGCCCATTTAGTTCCGGGTACGTGCTTTCGAAAGCACGTACCCGGAAGAATCAAATGGATGATGACGTTTCACCAACGAGGCGTTTTGGGGAGGTATTTTCTGTTTTAGAGTTTTACTCGCTCCTCCTTTAAGGGTTTTGACTCTGCACACCGTTTACATGCATAAAAACCTTCATAACACACAAGGGGACGGGTAATAACCGGAAAAGCATGACATGTGATCTTTAAGTAAAATATTGAATGACTTTTCCCACCTCTGGGAGGGACTACAGTCGCACAGTTGATCTAAAAAGTGGGAACAGGGTCAAAATAAATGATGAATTTGGTTCATTGTGGAATATACACTCAACCTTCATTCTCTACAAGGGGTGGCTCTGAAAGCATTTGATTTCATCTGAATCTAACGTCTTATTCAAATACTTCAGAACAAATCTAATAAGTTAGCAGTTGTCTTGTGAAGAATCCCCCTCTGGAGCTGTTGGATTACAAACCTTGTGATCACAGGTAGAAGGCGTTTCTCTTCTGAAGGCTGACAGCAGAGCCAACACCTTCACAGAGCTCCTTCTGTTAGCACCTGAATGCTTTCTTCATTGATCACCTGCTGTCCTTGTGAAATATGTGGATACAAACATCAACATAGTAAAGTTTTTTTTCAAGCTGCTAACACAGTCACATCTACTGTATAAGCTGTCATTACACACGTATAAGGTTTCTTTTGGCTTGGATTTGTAAAACTAGACGGTTCTTTCCAACCTGTTTGTCCTGATTGTCAGCGTAATGCTTCTCTCTGTTGAATGACAAACAAATGAAAGACCTGGGAGTGCAACTAAAGGCAAACAGGAGTATTTCATGCTTAGACCTCATTAGTTCATCCTGTGTGACCTTGTGCAGTTTGCAGAGCTTCTCCTCTCCAAACTGCGGGCTGAGCCTTCTTGTGTTAAGCTACAAAATCTAATTCTGTAACACTCAACAAGTCACTGTTCATTATTGTCATTCTACAAATGATAGCACTAGAACAACTTCTCTTTAACTGAACGTATGCTGTCACTCATGCTCAGACATTGAATAACATCAGTAGCATACGTGTTTCCTGTTAATGTATGACGTATTTAAAGATGACGGGTGCAGTAAAGAGGTGTGGGTGGAGTTCATCATAAATACATTCCTATAATTTCCTTTGCTGCTTGTGTTTACCACCATCTGCTGTCTGACGCCGTGATGTGAGACCTCGATTGAACACAAGTCGCTGTTGGCAGATGGGTTAAAAATGTCGACATCTTCACTTAGCAGCACTCCGGTCTATGGGGGGGGGGGGGGGGACAACAACCTTCTGTCCGACATTTCCTGTCAGACACATTTCCCTGTTTCAGCGTAGGCCTATGGGTATGAAGGGATGTGTAGTTTATGTAGGAGATTCATCATGACATCTTCTTCTGCTCATTACTGTGGGATACTTCATTAAATGAACACTGCAGGCTAAACTGGGTTCTGTGGCCCATGTGCATCTGTGATGTTGAATCTGTATATGTGAGCATGAATAAATGTATGAGCCCCCCCCATGTAAGTCTGCACAATCTCACATGTGCTACATTGTTTCTGTTGAGAACATATGGCGGAGGAGAGCAAACATGAAGTAATTGTGTACTCTGCCTCCGCTCCTTCATACCCTCTACATCTGTGGCCCCCCCCCCGAGCATCTGACTGTCAGCTCCTCCACCGCATACTCTACAAAGCTCTGCAGGCTCATTACGACATTGTTTACCTTTGTTGTCTTGTTGTTGGGTTTACTTCAACACTTCACAGTCGTGTTTGTCTGTCTGCCATACGTACAAGTGCAGTTGCTTTTTTCTGTACTTCAATTTGTCCTTCTGCTCCTGTGTCTTTTCCCGTAGGCAGTTTGTATTAGAATGTGGGTGCGTGTGTCACGGCAGGATTTACAAAGACAGCAAGATTCTGATTTAAATGAGTTCATTTACTGTTACACAGTTGTATTCCAGTGTGGAGGTTGAGGGGTGGTTAGATGTCTAGCCAATAACCTTTAAGAGTTTGTCAAACACCTAACATGACCAGCCTTACACACATGTTATTTTGCCCAATAAATGTTTTCCCATAGTTTATTTGCAATTACCCCCAGTACCGACTTAGCCTGATCTTACTGACCATTACAGAAAAGCAATGCTAGCAATGGACACAAGAAAGCATTGTCATCCAATAAGAAGATGGTGTTGGGCAGGGCCCCCCAATAAGCTGCTGAGCACTGAGGACTGGATAGAGACACCAGACTCAAGCAAGAAAGACAGTCTTGTTAATAAACGTACTAAGAATGTGACACTGGTGGTTGAACATCTCCTCAAGCAAACCATCATCTCCAACATGACAAAGATCTCATTAAACTGTCCAATGACTCACTGTCTACTGATCATAATTTCATTGTTGAGGTCTACTACAATAGATTTACATTGTTCAATGTTCCAAACTCTCATTGGTTTCTCATACAGCATCTCTGTATAGTATGTGTATTCACTCTCTGTCCTACATGGCTTGTTGGAGCTCCTGGGGGCCGTGTTGGCGGGACGTTGCGGGGCTCGCTGCTCCGCCCTTTGAGGCTCGAGGAGCGGACAGTGTGAGCTGGGTTACTGGTGTCGTGTCCTGGTTGCGGCGTGGGGTCTGCGAGACAGCGAGACAACGCGAAACTCAGCATGAACTCAGCCTGAGCACACACACATGAGTGTGTGGCGAACTGTGAGTGGAGATCCACGCAGCTGCGGCTGAGAAAAGATAAGGTTGAGTGTGCCGGCGAAACTCCGCGGAGTATCGCGGCTGAGAAAGATACGGCTGAGTGAGTGTGTGTGTGTGAGGAGCTCCACGGATTGGTCCATTTGGACCTGGGCATGGTCACGTCACTATACTCGGGAAGAAAAAAAGAAATGTCCAACGAGTAGTGCTGTAGCGATGCGTCGACGATGTCGACGCGTCGACTTCAAAATATCGTCGACGACATATTTCCTCGTCGACGCATCGCCACACACACGTGGGTCACCCAAAACAACGACAAGCAGTTCGCAATCGCACTTCAAACACTATGGAGCCCCCAAACAAAAACATCTCGCCCTAGGTCTTCAAAAGCATGGGAATACTTTTAATGTAGTCCAAAACGCAAAGGCATTGTTATTTGTTACTTTCTCCGTCTTTATATGTAGATATTACTTTTCTCCGTTAATCTCCGTCACGTTGTGTCCATAGCAACAACAACTTCCTGTCAACAGCGCTACCTCTCCTTCAAAATAAAAGCATATTCATAAATAGGAAGCCAAGCCAAATTACACTTAAGACATATACAACTGTAACGAAAGTAACAAACACAATGCGATATCCTTTTCAATTTCAAAGAACACAAATTGGGTTAATATCTATAAAACAACAATACTGTAGAATAACAAAATGAATGCCGTGAATACACCAAAAATACACGTGTTAAAGCGGTTCGTGCGGGTCGAATATTCGCTGCTGATTACTACCGAATATCCGGAGCCCGAAAAATAGTATTCGGGACAGCCCTAGTGTGTTGTGCAGCTTGAGTTATGTGCACTTCGGTAGTGCTAACTATCTTATAGCTCTCCGTGCGGTTTGTTCGTGCCAGCTGTGTGTTAGTTAACGTTTGTCAGCATTTAATGTTGGCTGGAATGGTAGCTAGTTTACGTCTGCAGAACACCGCTATCTAGCCGCTACTAACCCGGAACGAACAAACTGCACTGAGCTAACTCATGTTGTGGTCGTTTATGAGTCAAACATAACATTAGACTAACGTTAGTCAGCTTATAGTATCAATGTATGTCAACTAACGGAGCCAAGCAATGTCCAGGCCAGGGCTGCACTTAAGCTGGTGCGCAGTTGTCATGAATGAAGAAATGTTTTTTGGTATTTATTTGAGATACATTATGTTTTTTATTAGAAAAATAACAGAAAACTGAAAAATAATCGTTAGATTAATCGATTAATCGATAAAATAATCGCCCGATTAATCGTTTTCAAAATAATCGTTTCCCCCCAGCACTACCAACGAGGCGTTCTGGGGCAGCACAGACAGGTCTTCTCTGTGTTAGAGTTGTACTCACTACAGGGTGTACTTTGAGGGTTTGTGACTCTGCAGACCGTTTACATGCAGAAAAAGCTACATAACACACAAGGGGACGGGTAAGAACCAGAAAAGCATGACATGGGAGTACTTGAGTATTTCCTTCTTTTTTTGTGCTACTTTATACTTCTACTCAGAGGTAAATGGTGTACTTCTACTCCACTACATGTATTTAATACCTTTAGTTACTTCACAGATGTGGATGAATGATGTGAAATCTAATCAAGTGTTAAATCAGACTTTAGTTCCACCTGGAGTAAATCCACAAGCTACCCTGCAGTATACAAAGTCATTCAAACTAGCTGCCCCTTTACCAGCTTTGAGAACACTTTCATGATCAATCATTATAAAACATATCATATATATTATTCTGAAATGGACCAATCTGCACAATGACTACTTTTACTGTCGCTACTTTCACTATATTTTGATGTAATACTCTCTGTATTTTACTCGAGTAACATTTTGATGTTACTCGAGTAAAATACTTTTGAGGACTTGGAACAGAGTATTACTACACTACTTTGACTTAAGTACAAGATCTGAGTACTTTTTCTAACTCTGCTCACAGGTTATAGGCTTTATACAGACAACCAAATCAGTATTGATAAATGACACCATGAATATATACTCAAACAAACTGCATCACATACATACTGTGAGAAGAGATGTAGCGGTCCAGCCATGTGACACTTTGAATAAAACTCAAACACTGACCCCATAAAATGAGTCTAACCCCAGCTATCAGGGCTGCAGCTCCAAAGCACACTGACCCAGACGGAGCAGGACCATCCAGACGGATCCTGTCCGGGCCAAGCTGGGAATCAGAGAGTCTTATCTAATCGATTCAGTGCCAGAGAGAGAGAAAGAGGAGAGACAGAATAGTCCAAAGGGGTGAGGCCCCTGTGATCTTTGCTCAAAGTGGTGCCCCAGAACATCGCTCTCTGTAGGGACAGCGTCTGTCCTTTGTCCAAGCCAGTTGAGACTCAACCACGCCCACTTTTGCATGACGAAGCAGTGTCAGAGCGTCAGCCCGGCATTTTTATCCCCACAATTATGAATTTTAATTTGACATTTGACAGTCATTTCATAGAGCATCTTTTTCAAAGTATATTGATGAAAATAGAGCGCTTTTTTAATATTTATAATATATATAATATAAGTTGATCACAGTTATGCAGAGCTGCGTAAATGTTAATTAAAAGCTAACCCTAATCTTTCAATATTAACTCACCATGGATTTAGGAATAATGAACAAGCAAAGAATTTGTAGCACAAACTCCCTTTTTTATGTCACAAGAGTATATGCATGTGTTACTTCCAACAGTGTCAGAGGATTACAAAAAGATACCGCTGTAACGTTTTCGAGCATGGCTTGTTACTGCAATGGGAGTAGGGGGTTAACGAAGGTGGGACTCCGGAGCTCCGCTCACCCCCC
>CALSBZ010046937.1:202289-215183 GCA_943591055.1 Gobionotothen gibberifrons
CACACACACACACACACACACACACACACACACACACACACACACTCCCCATGGTGTGCACCTCCAGCCAGGTTGGCGTGGGAAAGGGCTGTGAATTTCAGCGAGCAGATTTAAAGTGGCTAAAAAGTTCCCTGCAGCGCCTTTTCAATGCCTCTCAGGAGAAGAAGGCAAAGCCAAGCTAGAATGATTAGCCTGTTCTCAGAGAGCTAGAAACAGAAGAGAATAAGAAGAGGATGTAGGGAGCAAAGGGGGGGGGTCCTTCGAGGCCCCCGACTGTAATGCATTTCAGGTTGAAACCCGATCATGGACAATCAGAGGAGAAACGGCTGACAGTAACCCTCCAAGGACCCTTCTCTGATTGAGACTAATCCTCCATCTTTGCCTCTGAAAGGAAGTGAATTGTCTCTAGCTGTCCTCAGTGGCAATAGTTTGATTGTTTAAATCATTCAAAAGAACCAATTAGATTCCTCCACCTTTCAGTCCGACTCACCTTTTCCCTCTCCTCCCCTGTCTGGAGTCCAACCTTCACAAGTCAGTGTTTTCAACACTTGTTTAGTCCACGGTAGACTGTTGACATAATGCATTTCATTAAAGTCAACGGTTTCTTCAGTGTACATTTTCTACTTTAAAATAATCCTGCAAGACACCAACAAACAAAAAAGTGACCAAATGACACATTGTTGCCTAACATTTGTTTTAGTTTTCTCATGATTGTTACCCCTTCCCCAGTTTGTACACGCAGGCGAACAATTAGTCCGGTTTGTTGTTTTGAAGTGACTGCTGTTTCCTTTGGAGATTACGTTTAAGCTTGGGACCATGACACTGTTGGAGTTTATTTGCAGCAACTAAATAATATTGTTTTGGAGCGATTACGGCACACTGGTTTAAAATCACTGCTCTAAGTGTCTTCCAATATCTCATCTGCTGTTTCCTCCTCTGTCACTTAGCCCAAATAAATAAATGCAGAATGTCGCGTCCTGTCCTCCACGCTCCTTATCTTCAGGTGGCAGCATTATTCATAGCAGAGGTAGAAAGACAGACAATGTGGAGATAACAGCGAGAGGGAAGGGGAGCATGCTGGGAGATGCAGTTCACTGTAATGAGCGTGACAGATTGGCCTCTAAACAGACTGAGGAGTAATGAGGCAGGGACACAGAGGACCATACAGAGTGTAATGGCGGGTGAGGCCTCTGGAAGGCACGCTGCAATATGTCAACCTGTTGTCTTTGGCACAGAACAAACTGTGGCCCTGTGCAGGGGGGGCGGAGCATCAGGGGGGGTATATGTCAGGGTCAAAGTCAGTCAAAGTCAACTTTATTTTCAAAATGCCGTTCTCACCGTCCCAAGATTACAAATATAAACATATATGTATATATACATACATCAAATAATATATCAAAATAGCAGTCTTCACACAATTTGACACGTATTTATACTAGTCCGGTATTTTGGAACAGATGAATATATGAAAATTGAATTAATATAATACAACAGTACAATACAAGTATTGCAAATAACATATCAGCTAGTAGACAATTGAACTCGATGTGTGTGTATGTGTGTGTGTACATGTTGGATGATTCATTCACACAGAACAGTAAACCTGAAGATATTCAAATATCGTTCTAACTATTCTGTGAACGTTTGAAAGTGTGCTGTTTACAAGAGAGAAGTGACTAAATGAAGTATACTCAAAACACTGTGACACTATGAAACCTTTATAGCTAACAGATTCCAAGGACTGCAAACACTTTTACAGCCAGAGTCATTTTGATGCCACAAGGTATAAAGCCCCACTCTTTCTTTTGACATTTTCTATATAAAAATGCATAATCCATGGCCTTTTATTTGACAGAAATGCTGTGAGTTTCTTTCAAAGTACTTTAATAGTCATTGCAAAAGAGTGAAAAGGAGAAGTTATTGAGAAATGAATCACGTTCATACAACTAGTAAAAGCCATAGCAGCCGTAAGCACACACACGCACGCACGCACACACACACACACATGCTGTACATAGGACCTTTAGTATCTCACAGAGAGCTGACACAGAGCCTGTTGTTCAGACGATGCTGAACCAGGAGAAGTTGTGTTCCCCTGTGCCAGAGGAAGGCACTCTGTCACAGTGAACGTGTCGCCACTGGAGGTAAAGCCAAGCTGAACCTTGTGCCAGGGCCAATAACCATCCGGCCCCCCACTGCCTGATTACCCTGAATATAGTGGTGATATCCAAGTATCCCCAACTATACTCGGATCAGGATGTTACCATTCAACTACATTATGAAACAAGATGATCTTATGTCTTATTATATTACATGTTATTATGCTTTTATCCAAAGCCACTAACATACACCTGATTTCCATAGACATAAAAAACACCTATAGGATGTACAAAAAATGTGCACTTACATCTTTTGAGAAGATTTCACTCAATGCTTTTTAGTGTTTCAATTGGTACTGTTAGACAGGAAGTAGTGTAGGAAGAGTTTACCCATTTGAAGGCTGACTTACAGTATATACCTTGATGATTTCCATGTGTATGCATATATATCATATATACCATCCCCCAACATCCTTTTTTACAGTGCAGGATTAATAAGTATCTTGTTGGGCACACCAACATGTTGAATGCAGAGATTGAACCGCTGACCCTTTGATTGGTAGTCCATTCAGTCAATCAAGTTGCGCAGAAAATGCCGAATGTACAGGTCGGATCAGGAAACTGAGCACGACCTGCATTACTGGATGTTTAGGTACGGGTAGTGTAACACTGACAATGACTCTGATCCCACACAGCAGGCTGTAGAAGAGAAACACTTGGCTTAAAGATGCTAAAGCGCTCCACTGCGCTGCAGGCATCTGCAGAGTTGGATGGATTCCTCACTACATCCAATCCCTTTAACATTACACAGAGCAGAGCTTTCCCATCATACCGCAGTAAAACATATGGAGCCTTGAAACAGTGTCAGCCTGGTGGTTTCCAGCAGCTTCACATCAGTCAGAGAGAGGCACTCAGCTCTCTCTGTTGTAATGGCCTATTCATATTAAAGCCACTGCCAACAGGCCTGTTGGCTTTATCAAGGTTGTTGATCTAAGCAGGCCGTTTTCTTCTTAGAGCTGAGAGGAATGAAATGGTGAGAGCAAGCAAAACAAAGTGTACACACACAGGCAGATTCAGGAAACTCACAGAGATGCAGTTTTCACTCATCAATCATGTATTCCTTTGTGGGTCATCTGTTCATCTCAAAGTCTCTGTCCTGTTCCATCTGCTGGATGTGATCAGAGCGCAGAGAATCAGACTTCTGACAGGCAGGAACCTACAGAGCGTTGTGTAGGAGCAAACATCTTTGATTAGGAATATTCCAATGAGACAGTCGGCACAGGAAGAGAAGGGATCAAGAGGCCACATCCCCCCCCCTCAAATCACTCTAGTGGAGGATTGTGGGAGCCGCATACTGATGGCCTTCATTCACACGTTTCCTCTCTCCGGTGCTCTGTTGGCCTCCCTCTCACAAAAACTGAAATGACTATGTGATCTATAGACACTTTAACATCAGCTGATGCATCTAAAGCAGGGCTACAGTGCAGCCGGTATGCGTACAACATCTCTCTCACTCACTGAAAAAACGTGACTATATAAATTAATATATATATATATATATATAATATATATATATATAATATATATATATATATATATATTAGGGCTGTCAAACGATTAAACATTTTAATCAGATTAATCACAGCTTAAAAAGTAATTAATCATGATTAATCACCATTCGAACTATGTCCAAAATATGCCATTTCTTTATGTATATTGTTGTGGGAATGGAAAGATAAATGAAAGAAGGCGGATATATCCATTTAACATACAGTATGTATGTATGTTTATTATAACATTGGTCTGTGTGTCAAAATGAAAGACAGCCCACACACCTATCAATCATCAAACCGTGGGGTCTTATTTCATTACGTGTTGATTTCTATCAACACGTAATGTTGTATCGATGTATATAGAGATGTACTACAGCAAAAGTATTCTCCGTCTGGACTTCCTGCAACAACACCACGCCGTTATCTTGATTCTGATTGGCCAGAAGACATTTTCAAAGATGTTCTATTGAGAAGACGATCACTACGTGACAAAAGTTTTCAAAACATTTTCTAGTCTTCGGTATTTCCAGACAAGTGGCTACTGAAATCAATCTCACTAACTGCTGTCTGTGCAATTTACTCCACGCGAGTTGGCGGACTTTATTTTGCTTACTTTAACATCATTTTTCATGGTGGGGCTAAGCCATTTCTTGGTATGGCTGTAGCCTACCCCAGCCATACCCTGGCGCTGCCACTGGTGGGATGTATGGGGCGGGCCATTCTGTGCATGCGTTAAATATTTTAACGCAATTAATTCAAAAAATGAATTACTGCCGTTAACGCGATAATTTTGACAGCATTAATATATATATATATTAATATATTTTATTAAAGTCAATGTTTCAGTTTTTTTAGTGCTCTTGCAGATCATATGTTTTACTTTTGTTAGACTATTTTATCATTGTTGAACTCAAATAAATAACATTTTAGAAAAAAGGAAATAAAGTAAAAGACACTATCTTTCCCTCCCCTGGATGGATGTTAGCAGAACAGCAGGCTGGCATTGTATGTGTTTTCCATGTGGTCCGAGGCTTTCAATTGGCTAGACAAAGTGGGATCATATCTCCTGTTTTCACCCCAGGCCAGGCTTAGCATAATCCTCTTCTACATTTAGCTCACTTCCTTTAAGAGGCCCCAGTGCTGTACATACATTGCTAGCGCTGTCCTGGAATGACCCCATGATAAGAAAAAAAACAAATCACGGAACGTTTGGCTTAATCCACTCTCAAGACAAAAAAACCTTATATTGTTGAAAAACCCCCCACAATTTTAAAAGAGAACCGCGAGTGCAGTGAGATAACAAGATGCAAGTCAACCTGGATTTCCTGGATTCAGAGCATCCTCTCTGTGGTGCTGCCAGCGAGCGTCAATGGGCCCGGGTTCAAGATTTTTAAATGAGGCCCCATTCAACCTGAGACACACAAACAAACACACACATTGGAGCCAGCTGCTGATAAACAGTGTGGAGGAATGTGGGGGAGGGAGGGAGACACAGAGAATGCAGGCAGATTGCTGAGGTAAATGTGGTGTGCATGCTGTAAATAAATCATGTTTACTGCCACTTGTGTCATTTCTGACAGTCTCGCCAAGAGTCAGATTATACATGTTTGCTGGGATGCACAGACCTTTTGTTTCAGATATGCGATTTGACATATTCTGATGCACATCAAAGAGGTGTTTGTACAACCGTTTGTAAATGATAGAAAACATAAAGCGATGTCTCCAAGCTTCCTTTGTACCATTCGATCGGCTCGCAGTGTGAAGCGGCAGGATGAGGATCAGCTCTCTGAGGCCAGAGTTCTCAGCAGGAGACTGCCACCATGAGGAGGGAATGAGTCCTCACGCAAAGTGAGGGAGTTTAAGCATCTCAGGGTCTTGTTCACAAGTATTGGCACAATGGAGCGTGAGATGGGCGGAGAATCAGAGCAGCGGCACAGCAGTTGTGATGAAAAGAGAGCACTAGGGTCATGAATGCTGAAGAGGGTGTAGGACAGTGTTTCTCAAACGTTTTCATACCAAGGACCACTTAACCAATAAAAAAGCACTTGCGGACCACCTAACAAATTTAGGCCACAAGATTACAAATCGCCTGAAAATGGTACAAACAAGTGGCAACATGTGTGATGAAGGTGTTGCGCTGGGCTATATCATGCAATCAAAAGAAACTTAAGCTCGCTCCATTGTGGAGATATTCCCGCGAGATGTATTTATTTCAAATGTTAAATTGTACCAATATACTCACGGACCACTAGGGGGCGCTCACGGACCACCAGTGGTCCGCGGACCACACTTTGAGAGGCACTGGTGTACGATGACAGTCAGGAGGTGTAGCTGCCTTATATGCGCGCATTCAGGTAGGCTCGCCCTGATTGGCCGGCTACGTTTATACAACTTCAGTGTGTGAACGCTCGCGTATCATTGATGATACCCATAGAGTCCAGTAGAGGACTCCGCCTGTGCTTATAGAACTAGGGTTACAATACGTAACCCCCCGTTTTGGACGTAATATGGTCGGTGTTTACATTAGCATCGCTAACACTCAGAGCTAACCTGTACTGGAGAGCATGTGTGTGAAGAAGCAGGAAACAAAAAGGAACTCACCTTGTGGTATAACCGGCAAGAGAGAAAGCCTTTGAGCTCCAAACTGTTTCAGAAAGAATCCTTGATAATCCATGATATGGCGTTTCGTCACGGCAGTATTTAGTTTAGACAGTAGCTGCCGGGTCCCGCATGAGCTCAGACCCCTCCTCTTTTATTTTATTAACTTTTTATTTGTTTAAAGCTTTATACCCAACATCAGCACTTTGGAAACAGGAAGTGAAATAGAGGGACATGAGGCATGGCTAGAATGGGTGATCCGTTTGGTATTTTGAGTAAAACACTTCATAGACATGTTTTTTATATATTTTTGTATATCTGAGACCTATGCTAATGCCTAAAGATAGCATGATAGGTGACCTTTAAGTAAAGGACTGACCACTCCTTCCAACACTACATATTGTGAAGAGGATCCAAATGAATCCGAATCATTTCCCTGAGGATCTACATGGTGTTTACCCTGATTTACACTCACAGAGCCGGGGGCACAGTAAACCATTGAGCGCGGTATTGAAATATATCCCCTCACACGCTCTCTGGCTCACTAACCCTTTCTCACCATTTGTCCCCCAAAGGCAGAATATTGGAGGAGTCTTTAATCATCTTTACTGCCCCCTCTATAATCCCTGCTAGAGACTAATCCATGATCTGCCACATGGGAGAGCAAACAGCGTGTGAAGAGAGAGAGTCAGAGCGAAACACACATTCACAATCACTTCTGATTCTTGGGCTGGATTGAGATTCCTATTTCTGTCAGAGGGGGAGGAAACATGTCGTAATGACATTTGTACGACTGAAGATTTACTAGATGATGTTCCACGGTAACACAACATAGTCAGATGTGTAATACTCAGATATTTTACTTAAAACAACAATACTACAGTGTAAAAATACAAATACAAGTCCTGGTCCAAGTAAAAAAACAAAAGTATCAAAATGTACTTCAAGTACACATTTTCCAGTATAGCCTATATTACATTTCAAAATATTACATTTTTGTATTACAATTATGTAATGAATGCATTAATGTCAATGTTCACTTGGTAAAGGCAGAGATTATTTAAATGACTTGATATAATGCCAGGTAGCTTAACCTATAATAATGCATTATGATTATTTGGTTGATTTATATTCTGTATTATAAATCCATTATCTACTAAGTAGCAACTACATTTGTAAAATAATTTTAATGGAGTAAAAAGTAAAATATTTGCATTCATATACTGGTAAAGTAAAAGTATAAAGTAGCTGTAATGGCAAAATACTCAAGTGAAGTACAAGTACCTCAACATTTTACTTAAGTACAGTACTCGAGTACATGTACTTAGTTACATTACACCACTGAAAAAACGAATAGTGCTTTTGCTGCTCAGAATCCATCTTCTTTGGCCATGTTGATTAGTCAGATCAAATATCATCTTAACCTCTAGTAGTCTTTCATCCAGTGGCGGCTGGTGGAAAATATTTTTGATGGGGCTGTTGACATAGTGAGTAAAACATTTTTTTTTGGAGAAATGAGACCATAAATTATGACTCGCGCTACTTTTATAATTCAGTAACCACACTACAGAACATTGCCCCGACACGTGTTACTTCCTTACTTAAATCAGTCATAATCAAACCTCAACACACCTGCAAAGAACACATGCTAAGGTGAAGCTAACACACAGATATAAACAAATAGAAAACAACCTGAAAACAGAGAAGAAGAACAGACTCACGTAGTGTTCTTCTTCTGTTTTCCGGTTGTTGCCTGTTTTGAATGACGAATACACACTACCGCCGCCTGCTGGTAAGGAGAGTTATTGCCACTCACGCATGCGCAGTTGCGAATCTAGTTCAACCGCAGCGCAGCGTCATACTACTTAATGAAAAGTCAAGTATAATATTAGTCAAATATGAAGAAGTTAAACTTTAAACATTCATGACTCAAACACTTTATCCAGGATAAAAGCCACATCTACACCTGCAAGGTGAATACAGCTGGTAAAAGAAAAAGTGTTTGAATGCGTACATTAACAGGTTTGATGATGTGATACACAGTGCCGCGGTCGGACTGTAGGCTATAATGTTACAAAAATAAAATCAATGTGCAGGCTTACGTGAACACTGTTCTACATGAACAATACGGGCAGTTTATACATTAAATCAAATCAAATCAAATCAAATCAAGTTTTATTTATAGAGCACATTTTAAAACGATTTTTGGTCGAGCCCAAAGTGCTGTACATACAATAAAAACGCTTTACAATAAAAACACTTTACAACAAATACAACAGCACAAATACAAAATAACACACAGCGAAATGTCAGGAGTCGTGTAAATAAATCAACAGTAGCTGGCGATAAATGCTCCAAGTGGAAGCGATCCACGGGCACATCGTATCTGTCCCCGGCTGTTTGAAGAGCAAGCATGGGAAACAACAGCTAGCCACAGCTAGCCATGCCTTTCTGGTGTACCAGCTACGTGAGAAGCCTCGTTGATACGTGTTGTCTTTTTCACGAGCTTGCTGCGATATATAGCCTACAAATCGGGTTGGTCCGGTCCAAGGTCTTTAAGCAACAGTTTATCTCCCAAACTTCTCCTTTCGAAAGGATTGGAGATTAGCTCTTGAACGGAATTGGGTGGGGACCGAGGTCCGGAGACTCCACCTGCACACCTGCACACGAAGCCATCCTCAGCGTCTAGTGCGTCACCCGGATACGAGTCACTGTCCAAAGTACTCACAGATTGGACCGGTGTCGGTACCATATCGGCTCGGGGTACCATATCGGCTCGGGTGCATATCCGTCTCATCCGTGACGTCATATACGTCATATCCGGCGTCAATTTGACGTAGATATATTTTTCTCCGTCATGTTGTTTCCATAGCAACGATCACAGCCACTGCTCCGAGACTTTGCACACGGTTTTCACAAACATTTTCACACGCTAGGAGTATGGGAGCATACTTGCCAACCTTGAGACCTCAGAAATCGGGAGCATTTCAAAACCACCGCGGGGGGGGGGCAGCTAGTGGATCGCCGGAGCTGTATTAGATTAACATTAACATGCTTCTTGTAGTTGTAAGTGCACTGCCAGGCGGCCTGAAGCACCATCCTTAATGGAGCATATGTGGGCTGGACCTGTAACAGGAAAGGAGTGAGCAGAGGGTGGAGTTGTCTATTATTGTTCTGTTTTCTGTGACAATCTTCCTTACCCTCTCAGACTTTCAGTTGCGTGCGCTACTAAAGAGACGTGTTACCATGGAAACCAAACAATGGTGCAGCTGTATTAAAGTCCGAGTGGAAACAGTCCTGAGTAAATCAGATTTTGTCAGAAATCGGGAGAAATGCGGGAGAAATATGACCCCGGGAGGAAACCGGGAGAGGGTCATGAAATCGGGAGTCTCCCGCGAAAATCGGGAGGGTTGACATGTATGTGGGAGTACTTATATTAACTTCGTCTTGATCTGTAGATGTGATTTGATGTGTCGTCAGTCCCCCGACTCCTCTCCAAAGTTCAGATATTTAATAAAATACTCAGGGGAGTTTCCTGAATTTTCATGCCCAAAGCCCAGCACTATGCCCTGGGTAAATTAAGAGGCTGATCTCGGGCACTTTTCTCCACTTTCCCTGGTGCTAGAAACTCAAGTCAGGCATCCCTGGAATTGTCTCAGAGAGTAGATGATCAGTGGGGCCTTGTTTTTACTGAAACATGATGTTTCGATGTATATTTCCATTGAAAATGCTAACCGCTAGCCGCAAAGCTAGCATATAGCAGCTAACCCTAACCCGCAGCCACTGCTCCGTTTAAGTGTCTTAAATGAAGTGTAGTGTTAACTTCCTGTTTGAAGTTGTTGCTATGGAAACAACATCACGGAGAAAAAACTAATATCTTCTACATATAATAACGGACAAAGTAAAGAATGAAGTGTAGGCTATGTTTAAATGTTCGGAATTTGACCGTGTATGATGGTCCTCTTTAGTTGCCGTACAGCCAATGGCGTACAGCCATTGCTCCGTTTTCATGTTTTTTTACATGTTTTTCTCAAACATTTTCACACGCTAGGAGTATAGGAATACGTCCATTCGGTTCGTCATGATCTGAAGATGTGATTTGCCCCGAGCACCCCTGGGTAAATTACCGTACAGCCAATCAGAGTCATTGGAAGTGACGTCATTGGTAAGCGACGGATATGCACCCGAGCCGATATGGTACCCCGAGCCGATATGGTACCGACACCGGCGCTGACATTGGCGCCCGGTGATAATCAGATTTGACGACGCTGATTGGCTGAAATTATGTTTCGCAACAGTCAGCTGCTAGTGGCTGCTGCTGCACTGGATGAAGGATGATTTCTTAGCGCCCAGGCGAGAGAGGGTAATGATGGTAAGACATGGGCAAGGCCAGGCAGGAAACATGTGACTTATCAGTAACTTTAGACATCGTAACACAATTTTAAACAAGATGTTATTGTAGATTATACATTTTACTGATACAAATTATATAATATTTACCTTTTTTATTAAAAATAAAAATAAAAATAAAATATATTTTTTAAAATATATATATATATATTTATTTTTTTATGTGGGAAGAGGTGGGGCGGCGCCCCTAGCGCCCCTATGGACCGGCCGCCACTGCTTTCATCCCAGTGTCTCACCTCTGTGTCTGCACAGAGACAGGTCTGCTCCTCAGCTGTATGAGATACAGAAGTGCTGGGTAGATGGATAAATATTGTTCGACAAGAAAAAGCCAATCGCAGGGCAGGGACCAAATCCAGAGTGCTTATTTTTACAATCAGTGACAAATCACTGCACTCTAGTCACATGATCCATCCTTGTGGAAGTATTTTCCTCAGATCAATCAGGAACAGATTGTCTTTTCATTTGATTTGCTAGTCATATGATGGGTACACAATGTGAAGCTCGCACATTTAAATATATATGTGATACAGTAGGCAGAGATTAAAGTTGAGGAAACACTTCTCATATTGCTTTGGAAACACCTCCAGAGCGATGACTGCAGAGAGATGGATAGCTCTGTGGGAGAATGTGCTTTTGGAACAGTGAAGATTTGAGTCTGTAACCGGTGAGATGTAATAATAAAACCGTAATGCTCTCATGGTGCCTCAGACTGTGCAGCCTCAGCTATGGAAAGCTTCTTAAATCCTACTCTGTGGTAGATTGTAGAGCTAAAATATCTTTCTGTGCTAGTTTACGAGTCATTGTGCAAAGCACCATAGATAAAACCCTCAACTCAAACAGAACTCCAAAGAAGCATTTTGATCATCCAATCATCAAGCTTAAAATCAAACACATGCACCACTAATGAAGGACGGAAGATTATACATTGTAAAATGATTAAAGATTCAGTTTGAACAGGTTCACTTTCTGTCTTCTGGATTCTGGTTTCAGGACTTGTGTTCCCACATCTAAGGATAAAGCATCTTTTTGATAAAGCTGATGTTTGCCTTTTCCATGGCAACAGTGGCTGAAGGTCTGTAGTGCTGCTGAGGAAACATTATATTTGAATTGTGCATAAGGGACCATACAGATGCCGTGTTATTTGCATGCTACATTTGATTCCAAATACACCTGTGTCGTTATTTGAAAGTAGTGTAACTTTTAGAACGCAGCAGCGCGATGCTTGGCGACAACACAGCCAATCACAGCTCAGAGATATCTTTCCTGTCTTCAGTCAATATGAGAAGCAGGCCTGTGCTGAGAACATTTAGCACAATCAAAATATCTTCTGAAAACAAGTTGGCTTCTGGTGTCCTGCACACACACACATCCACACACACAGGCCAACAAACACACTCATACACACATCTCCATACAAACTGATGGAGGCTGGTTTGACATCAGGAAGTTACTGCAATATCGATTAAAATAAAAAGTAAGGACTGTTGACCAGACATCTCCTTCATCCAAAAGCTAAATGTGAAGTAATAACCAAGCAGTGTGTTGCATGTGGAGGTCTTTGCTCCAACTATATTTATTCAAGTTGCTCACTAAAAACTAAATGGTATGATTATCATGATAATGTTTTAATTGACCTTCGTCCCAGTACTTATGTTGCTTAAACTAGAAAACACTCAACATTGCATTGCTCTCTGAGTGCAGGTACGGCCTGCAGAGCGTGACCTCTGACCTCCTGAGGCCTGGCCCTGACATCCAGCACGCTGTTTATTAACTTAAAGTTTGTAGTCCCACAAGGCCACGGCTCAAACAACGCTCATCATCTAAGCACATCTGTGAGAGAGAGGGTCAGTGTAGGTGTGTGTGTGTGTGTGTGTGTGTGTGTGTGTGTGTGTGTGTGTGTGTGTGTGTGTGTATTTGTGTGTGTGTGTGTATGTGTGTGTGTGTGTGTGTGTGTGTGTGTGTGTGTGTGTATATAGGTGTGTGTATATAGGTATGTGTGTATAGGTGTATGTGTGTGTGTGTGTGTATATATGTGTGGGTGTGTATATGTGTGTGTGTGTGTGTGTGTGTGTGTGTGTGTGTGTGTGTGTGTGTGTGTGTGTGTGTGTGTATAGGTGTGTGTGTATATAGGTGTGTGTGTATATAGGTGTATGTGTGTGTGTGTGTGTATATGTGTGGGTGTGTATATGTGTGTGTGTGTGTGTGTGTCTCTCTCCCTCATATGCGTGTGCACA
>CALSBZ010046937.1:275163-285828 GCA_943591055.1 Gobionotothen gibberifrons
TGTGTGTGTGTGTGTGTGTGTGTGTGTGTGTGTGTGTGTGTGTGTGTTTCAGCCACATGATGGAAGATCAGCAACAGGGTTCAAAGGCGTTACAGTGTGGTGATTCAATGAAACTCTGAAGTCACAGGCTCCTCCTACAGTGCACATTTATAATATATAACACATAAACCACATACAACAACATAAACATAGTGCAAGAAGAAATAGAGTAGGAATAAAATAGTCAGACTAGAATGTAAAATGAAATGCTGCTTAGTGAAAAAGATCCCACTCCTCTTAACATGCAGAGAGGATCAGAACATATTTCAGGATTTTCTCACATTAACCCTATCGTGCTTATGTGTTATTCATTTATTTCATTTAACCACAGGGCTCTGTTTACAAGACCCAGTATTTAATAGTCATGCGAAGTAAAGTTAAATCAGCATTAAAGCTGCAGCGGTGTACCGCAGTAACCTCTTTACAACCGGCAGTCCATTTGTCAACAGCGTCCCAGCAGATGACACGTTATGGAGAGCGTGTTACTGGAGTGTGAAGAGGAAGTGGGAGAGAGTTGCAGTTTGTCTAATTAGCGTCCTGACAGAGGAGACAGTTTGGATAAAAGAGGCTGTGCTGCAACACCAACAGCCTGTCATTCACAGCACACTGAGCGATGGTGGAAGAAGAAGCAGGAGAAATGAAAGATGAGCTCAGTGTTTGATGAGTGGGGAGGGGTCTACAGCCCGCACATCAGAGCAGGAGGTATGAGGTGAACTGTCATAAAACAAGAGCCCCCACCCCCTGTTCCACACACAGTGCACTTTACTCCACTGTTCTGTTGAGTGTGCAGAACTGTGGTATTAATATATTTCCAACAATAGCACGAACAATGTAGCTCTCACTGCTCCCTGCTAAATGAACGACGTGTTAATAAACGTTTCAATTAAGTCGTGAGAATAATGTCCAAACGACTTATTGTCTGAGGTGGATAGTAACAAAGTGACTAAGTACATTTACTCTAATACAGTACTTAAGTACAATTTTTAGATATTTGTACTTTACTTGAGTATTTCCATTTTCTGCTAGATTTCTAGTTTATTGTGTAGGGAACAGGAAGTGAGTGAAGACACGGACACACTGTGAGTCCTTCAGAATCAAAACATTTCACTCAGCCATTCATACTTTTTTTTTTACAGAGAAATGTCAGGAAGACTAAGAAAGTTTTGGTTTTATGCATAGCAACAGCATTATTTTAGATACAATCTAAACTTTAGACGCAGTGATTCTCAAATGGGGGTATGTGGACCCCTGGGGGTACGTTGGGGTACTGCAGGAGGTACGTGAGATTAAAAAAATTAAAAAAATACCATGCATGATTAAAAAAATAATCTTAGTACAATAAGTTAAATAGAAAACACAATTGTATATAAAATATTCCTAGAACCACCAAGGGGGTCCTCATATAAACATGTCAAATGTGTGTATTGTATTTTATAGTTTTTCACAATATATCATTTTGTTCATTGGTTTGTTAAACATATTACTTCAATTGAAAAACTCCTTGGAAAAATCTGTTTTATAAAAATGTCGTTATGTTATTTTGTTTTATGCATGAAGATGAAAGTATCCTTAGTTTGTTGTAATGCACGAAGGAGTTAATAAATCACACACTGAGGGAACATCACTATATTGTAATTATGTATATAGGCTTTTTCGATCAAAAATGTTCGGGGTCGGTCAGGGGGTACTTGGCTGAGAATTTTTTTCAAAGGGGGGACATTACTGAAAAAAGTTTGAGAAGCACTGATCTAGAGCATACATTCATAAACACAAAACTGCAGGCTGCAAGACTCTGGGGTTAACACAACACACATTAACAATCACTACATTCAACAAGATTGCGTGCACTCAATATGGTAAAAAAAGGGTGGTTAAAAATGTGTCTGTGTATGTATGATGTTTAACAAAAAAGAAACATAACTTTTAGGATGTGTGGTTGGTTGGGAGGCTTGAAGTTACAGCCTTCACAATCAACATAAACTTTTGAATATAAAAATGTAACATAAGTACAGTAGAAATAGCTTAAATGTGTATCTGTAGGCAGCTTGAGTTCATTTGCTCATTTCATATTTGTATTTTCCTGTAACTAAAGTTGTGAACATGAGTGATTTTACCATCCAGTGCCCATAGGGAGCCCCCCATCTGCGTTAGAGACAACAGACCGTCCTGGATCAGGACCACTCCTCTACTGCAGTAGTGCAGATGATTAGAGGAAGAACAAGAACACTTTTCTGACTTTCACCAGTTTTACTATTCTTGTGAAATCTTTGGAAATAGAAAATAAGTCTTTGGTTGAGGGAAATGATTTGAGTCCTCTGGTGGCAGCATTTTGATTCTGTTTGTGTTGCTCTATTTGAACATATTTGAAAGCCACAGCACTGTATCCTGGGATGAATCGTTAAAAGCTTTTCTTCCCACAGATGATGCGTATCTGCTGACCAGCCTGAACATAGAGGAGATCTACCCGGAGACGAGTAGTTTCATCACCTACGATGGATCCATGACCACCCCTCCGTGCTTTGAGACCGTCACATGGCTGTTGATGAACAAGCCGGTGTACCTCACACGCATGCAGGTGACACCCCCCCCCCCCGCAAACACACATCTCTCTCTGTCTGCTAACCGCTGTGAGGCTTTTACTCTAACACGCTTCTTTTGTCAAATCCACCATACTTGGAGTATTTTACATGAGGCTGTGGCTCAGTGGGTTAGTGTGCTGAGCTTCAGAATCAGAATACCTTTATTAGTCCCACAGAGGGGAAATGTACATTGTTACAGCAGAAAAGAGCCACAGACAGCTTAATGTTACCTAAGAAGCATGCATACAAAATATTAAAGATAAAGAAATTATAATAAAAATTGCACAATTTAAAAAATACACATCCTGTAACAGTTGTGAGGATTTAGCAGCCAGGTATATATATTGCACAGTTATTAACGGCATATATATATATATATATATATATATATATATATTGCACATAGTTGGTATTAAACAACAAGGGGTGTTATAGTCTGTGTTGCTGTGTGTGGGGGGCTCTACCAGGGGCCGTGGTTAACTTAGGATCAGGAGAGCTCTGGTTCCATCCCCACTGCAGTCAGCATGTCACTGTGTCCCTGAGTAAGACACTTCCCCCCAAATGATGCCTTGTCCTTTTCCTCTAACGTGCGTTTCCCTCCCTGTTAGATGCACTCCTTGCGGCTGCTGAGCCAGAACCAGCCGTCTCAGATCTTCCTGAGCATGAGCGACAATGTGCGCCCGGTCCAGGAGCTGAACAACCGCTGCATCCGCACCAACATCAACTTCAGCATGCAGGGCAAAGACTGCCCCAACAACCGGGCCCAGAAGCTCCAATACCGAGGTACATAAACAATCAGGTCCCCCTGTCACCATGCAGCACCATCTCTATTCCTTTTGTCTTCATTATTTATCTCGCTCAGCTGATTATGCAGGCCCATCTGTGCACTCTGTTCATAGCATTAGCACACCTACACTTTTTCAGAACAAAAAGCGACTATGAAGAAGCTCACTTCTATTCTTTTAGAGGTGTAAATGAAGAAAATCAACTATACTGGCAGCTAGCATCAAATATTAACTTCCTATTATTAACTTCCTGACATCTTCGTGGATTCATCTTCTTATTACAGACACACGCATTCCCTAACATTCGGTCTATAGGCTGTAAAATGTATTATCTCTTCGATTTACACACCACATTTTTTGCATGTCTGTCCGTCCTGGGAGAGGGATCCCTCCTCTGTTGCTCTCCCTGAGGTTTCTCCCATTTTTTCCCCTTTAAACCTGTGGGTTTTGCGCGGATGTTTTTCCTTGTACGATGTGAGGGTCTAAGGACAGAGGGTGTAGCTTTTCTCATATTGATACTCTGAACAATCTGTGCTGTTGTATTTGCTGTAAAGTGTCCCTACTGTAGGCTATTTTTATTATATGTACAGCACTTTGGCTCGACCAAAAATCGCTTATAAATGTGCTATATAAATAAAACTTGATTTGATTTGATTCCTCATCTTCTGTTAAATAAGCACGATCAATACAACTCAACATACTATCATCTTTAAGGGGGATATTGCTCCTGATGTCATTTTACATTTGACACTCACATTGATTCCAAAACATCATTGCTTGAACTTCACTCACTATTGTACTGAATGAAATGAATAAGACATGTAAAGAGCTGGTGTGAGCTGAGGTCTGGGATAACGCATGCTGACGCTGAAGAGTCAGAACACCTTTTTGGCTCTGAGTGACATATGAAAACTCTCAAAGCTCAATAGAGAGGCGAAGTCCCTCCCCTTCCGGGGGACCTCCATGGGACCTTATTTCGGAAAAGTTATGCATTGAAGTCAATGGAGAGAGAAAGATTATCTTTCCCGTTCCGTTTTTCGATCCACGAATTACACATATGATGTTTGTCAATTTAAAAGATAATTTTGCAAGTCAAACAAATAATAATGTGTCGTAAAACTGTGAAGTAACACTTTTTTTTGTGTGAACCGCTCAATGAACTACATCTCCCGTCCCGCACCACACACCAAGACGGCCGTCACGTTGGCACATTTCACTTCTTTCTTTCAGAATGAGGTGAAAAGTATTAAAAGAGGTGAAAATCACTCCAAGTCTGGGCATGTTGAGAGCTGTACATACACACAAGGGGAGTTAGTCGGTTCCTAAGAGCCAGCATGCGGGACCGGGATTCTGGGATTTGTAGTCTTTCTAGTTGCGTATTTTTCATAGTCTTATATTTCAACAGTTTTACGACAAACTGTGACTTTTGTGACATGGAAATGATTTTTTAAGATTGAGAAACATCATATGTGTAATTCTTGGCACAATTCAAACGGGATCGAATATAATCTTTCTCTCCCCATTGACTTCTATACATACTTTTTCCGAAATAAGGTCCCATGGGACCTTATTTGACAAATAAGCTGTTTCAGCCGATATATCTGGGCAACTGTGCAATGCTGAACACATGTTGAATTTCACTGCTGAAGTATAAATACACTAAAGGCCAAAGGTAGCCCCTGTCCCTGCTATTCACTGTGTTGTTTATTATTGTCTTTTCATTGAAGTTCAACATTTACTGTACTGTGGCTGACACACACACACATGCACACACACACACACACATCGTGATTGTCATGATTTTCTTTCTGTCCGTCCGTATCCCTCTCTCTTTCAATGTTATGCTCTACTCGACCCACTGAACCCCCATAAATGACATTTTAATTTTGTGCAGCAACTATGGTGACATAACCCCCCCCCCCCCCCCCCCCCCCCCCCCCCCCCGCTGTGGTTTTGGAACAAATGCACACACCCGAGAGGAACCAAAAAAATGCTAAAGTAGACCTGCTTATTTAATGGTTGAGACATTGTGTGTTTAAAACCTGATTTAGGGAATTGAGATTATGACAACACTCCTGTAATTCCTTTGTTTCAGATAAATCACTTTTTCAATGAAATGTCCTTGTTTACTTCTGTTTGGATATGAATTTCACTAAATGCTGCAGCTCCACCCACACACCAGGGCATCCACTGCAGTGCCATTCCTTTTGAACTGTATGCTATTGCTAAAGATGAAATATGGTGTAGGGAGAATAATGCTGGAGAACAGTTGAACTGTGGAGAGCTCGCATATATAAATCAGTATTCTCACTCCTGTCTTTCTCCTCTCTTCCAGTGAACGAGTGGTTGCTAAAGTAGCCTCCCTTGGCTGAGCATGGAGACGGGTGTCAGACGTGGAGAGAGGAAGAGGAGAGGAGGAGGATGAAGGATGGAGGAGGGGAAGAGCCCGTGCTGCATCTCATCTAAGATTATGTCATGGCATTGTATAAAGACAAACAGCACAGGACATTATAAGGAACTTTGTATTGCGAGCAAAAAGACTCACACATTGAACAGTTTAAACCCTCCAACACATGTTACCAAGCCCTGTCCCCACTGTACAACTATATCTATACAGACATTTTGATACCAATACTTTTTTGGGACAAAACCAAAAAAAGACACTTGGAAAGAAACAAAAAAGAATATTGATAGCATCCCAACTAATATGAGAATGATGGGACTTAAAGCCTTTGTACATAAACATTTTGCTATCAGTGGGAACATCCAAGGACTAAGTCACTGCCCCCCCCCCCCCCCGAAGTGGTCGGCCTCATACGGCGCTCCATCACAGTCACAACCCAGGCATGCAATCAGCAAAACCAACAGAGGGAACCAAGCCTTACCTTGCCATTTTCCAAAACCAGAGTCATGTCATGGAGACGAGCGAATATTTACAGGCTTTCTTACAGCCTCAGAACAACCGGTGTCTTTGCCTCGTTTGTACATATTATTATTATCAATACTTCAGAAAAATGAATATGTAAAGAAAAGTAATGAATTAACATTCAAAAGATATATAAAGAGGATTTTAAAAAAAGACAAAAAGTTGTGAATTTTAAAAAGCTTGGCGCAGTCCTCCTGAAGTTCTCAGCCCGAGCCGATGCCTTTTTCTGTTTTATTGTTTACAATGGTCATACACTGTGTTTGAGTAATGTTATCCGCCCAATAAATGTGTCTGGACAGTTCACTTTGGAAAATGCTTCACTATATGAGGATCTGACTTATTGTACCTGTACCTGTTTTGTACTGTTCCATATTAAATGTGTTGATATGTCAATGTTTCCCTCAGAGGCATGCTCAATAACACTGTCTTCACCAAGCCAGCGTCGCTAAGGTTACAGAGGGGTCACAATCAGTCTGTTGTCAGCACTGTGAACCCAGACATTTTGAGTATTACCATGAGCAGTGTTGCTACCATTGGATAGTGAGCACAACATGGAAATGATTACCTCTACATATTTTTTTCAAATAAGCATTCTGTATAATTCAAATGATCAAGACATTAATCAAAATCAGTCCACCTACGGCCACTTTCTGGTTAAAACTGTATATAGATTCAGCATCCTTAATAACCCTCAAAACCACAAAGAAATTATCAAAAAAGATGTTTTTTTTTAACTATTGTCCACGCTACAATGCTAATTGATGCTAACTAACCCAACTTACCGCTAACTGTGCACATTTCCCAACATATGCAAGTCAGCATCCGACAGTTTCTATGTGCTGAGGACCCGTACTAAACATTTCTATCATAAAACTCTGGGGTATACTCAACATTTCCGGGTTCAACAGGACTCTATGAGCTGGTAAATAGACTATATTAGGGCAGCATCTTCTCACTGAAGCTCTTTGTGAATGACATGAGTCTCCTGATCATACTGCTGCAGCTCAGTCCACCTTTATTTCCATTGTTGGTCTGACGCGGGTGAAGCTTATCAGCCTGCACAGGAAGATCTGTCAAATCACATTAGCGGGAGTCGGGGGACAAAAAGAGAGGAACCGCCGCTGCTGCGCTCATGAGGGTGCAGGCTTTATAATACAGGTACCATGTTGACTGTCAACAAGAAGAGGAAGCCAGGCAGGAGTCTACTACTGGTTTGATAGGTGGTTATCAAAGATCAAAGGAAATCAATGATTGTGTAGAATGTGGATTGTTAACCCCAGACACATCTTTCACTTTCTCAGCAGGTCAATGACAGAGCTGCACTTCCTCCAATGCCCACTAACACATCCAGGTTTAAATGCTCATCAATGAGTAGTTCATGTGAACCAGATGTTTTTTTTGTTTTACTCATCTGTTTAAATTATAATAAGGAATAAAGTTATCCATAATAATAAATAATAAAATAATAAGGGCTTTCCAGGTTAAAAAGATTTACAGAAGGATATTAAAATCAGAAACCCATGCACTCTTACAAAGCAGTTGAATGTAAAGAAATGTTAACATATATAAACAAATATAATTCCAATATATGAGGTGTTGTCATAAAAGGCAGATAGACATTACGAAAATGATGGACCATACAACACTAGTACATCAAGACGTTGAGGAACATCATACAAAAAATTATGTTTCAATTTCGTATTTCGTGTCTGGACATGGGCTGCTGTGTAGCTCACTTTGGTAGAGCTGGAGGAGCAATCACTGGATCAGACCCCGCTGGGAGCACATGGGTTTGTTTCGACCCGGGGACCATTTACGCATGTCATCCCCTCTCTCTCACCCTTACAGCTGTGTCTCTCCAATTATGAGGTCAAGTATTTAAATATGGTGTCACTACAATAAGATGGCGACCATAATTGAGCTCATTAAAGCCACAAGAGTCTATGCTTTCCAGTCACAGGTATCCTTGCGTGCACTCACAATAGTAATACAGGTGTCTTTTGTTCAGTTTTACTCGAAAGTACGTTTAAAAAAAAGCAAGCCATTTTCACTAGCCTAAATTAACCTCCCAAATACTCTCACAGTAAAGGTGAATTAGGATGCACCTTGTTAACTAAGCGAGCTAGGTAGCATTAGCATTGGCTGCTAACTTTGCTTTTGTCCAGCTCCATCCTCTCTCAGAATATGGTTTCTTCTGGCATGATGGCCAAAAACCAAACTCATGGCTTCTAAACTGTATTCCACAAACCAATTGGTGACTATGTCCGGTATATGAATACATATATTTGATAGAATAATACACAGTCTATGAGCCAAACATCTGGACCTCTTGCAATCTGATTTCATCCTGAAATGATTGTAATTGTACATGCAACAGCACAGTAATAAGAGTTGTAGTTGACAGTAGCTACATTTCTTTCAATTACTCCTCACGATATCTTAAAGGGGACCTATTATGCAAAATGCACTTTTGTACGTCTTTTATACATAAATATGTGTCCCCGGTGTGTCAGGGAACTCACAAAGTGTCAGAAAACAAAACACTTTCTCTTTTCCTCTGTACCCACATCTCTAAAAAAAAAGAGGTCTCTGTTTATACATTTTATTCTTATATCCTTGTGTGACCTGTACCTGTCCTGTGTTTTTCATTGTTATTGCTAATTCTTATTGCTATAATTATCTTGTCACCCAGGCAAGAGGAAACGAGGAGGAGAGGATCTGGCCCAGCAGAATCAGCACTTGAACCGGACCTTGGGGGAGGCGAGGGAGTTGGAAGCAGCCTTGAAAAGGGAGGAGATCGCTCAAGCAGAGACCTTTTTAATGTAGCCTTCCTGCGCACTCTTGGCCAGATGCTAGGGGGAATGTTTATTTTTTATCTTTAAAATGTTTATTTTTACAATCAATGCCATGTCTTTTTATGCTGCTGCAATACAAAACACTTAATCAATAAAGTACTTCTTTCACTTATCGCTTGTTGATAAATAATTGCTCCCAACAGCGATCATACAGAAAGATGGCATCATCTCGGCGTCCCTCTGCAGTCAGAAATATAAACACCATCATCGTCCACAAAGCACTGTACAGGGGTTTATGGATTTAAGAGAATACTTATCACAGTGAAACCTTTATCATCTGTTGCAATTAAAGCAAATAAGAGAATAAATACTTGGTTAAATAATACATGTTGACTCTTTTGCAGGACAACTCTGCATACTGTTTGAAATTGAGTTTGCTAGCTTGAGGTCCTCCTCTAAAACATAACATTACATATTTTGTAATGGTATTAAGAATACATGATAAATAAATAATACATGTAGTAAACATGTCTCAATTGTAATCCTCATTGTGCTGGACTCAACACATTGCTTATATATTTCAAAGAGAACAAAATAAAAAACCTATACAAAGAGAGCGGTGCACAGCGCTTAATATTTACTTGCACTATATTTCTGTTTATCTGTGTTATTGTGTTGCACTGTTGGAGGAGCCTGTGACCTAAGATGTTCATTGTCATAACTACACTCTAGCTATGTTCGTATGACAAAATTAAAAACCTTGAACCTTGAGGCTGTGTCTTTCAGACAAACCATCATAATAATCATATATTATTTTGATGCTGTGGATACTTTAGCCTGCATCCATGTTTACAATTTTTTACACTTGCATTTATGAATATAGTTTTGCTGTGTTTTACACTTTTGTATTTATGTTTATAGTTTGCTTTGATATTTGCTTAATGTATTAGATTATTATTATGGGGCAGTAAGTACTGGTGCTTGAAATTCAAATATTTACTAAATAGTCAATTCTGATAACATTTTGTGGCAACAATTTGTTAAAATCATTTGACATTTGACTGAAAAAAAGAGATTTATTTATGTTCAATACAATGAATATTTAGGTATTACATTATACATTCTAGGTATTCAGGTAGTGCATCAGACCCTCTCGTATGTCCCTGCCCTCCTCCTCTTCTGAAATACACAAACAAAAGCATACATATTTTAATAGAGACGTTTCCGGTAAGTCTCCACAATTATCAAGTTAGTGGCATGTTAGGCTCTGGGTGTTTGACTTTTACACATTACTCCAGCAGACTGTAGCTTTGCCCGTGACGGTGACAAGACCAGCGGTATTGTGTGTGTGTGTGAGGCGCTGCGCCGTCCGAGGGAAACAAGGTATGAGCGATCATGGTTTTTTACAAAGACTATGTTTATTGCAGCATTTCTGTAACATGTGCTTTGTTTTATAGATTGTCCGCCACTGCTGTTTTGTTTTACCGTTCTGTTTCCCTTATTTTGGTTTGTTATAGTTGTTCGGGGGGGGGGGGGGGCTA
>CALSBZ010046937.1:310446-327735 GCA_943591055.1 Gobionotothen gibberifrons
AGAATGAACACTCCACTAGACTTCCCCAGCAAATCTGTCACATATGGAATGAGCACCATAGATCCACAGTAGCTGCTTCAATTTTATTTTATATACCAGCAAATCTGTCACATATGGAATGAGCACCATAGATCCACAGTAGCTGCTACACTTTTATTTTATATACCAGCAAATCTGTCACATATGGAATGAGCACCATAGATCCACAGTAGCTGCTACACTTTTATTTTATATACCAGCAAATCTGTCACATATGGAATGAGCACCATAGATCCACAGTAGCTGCTACACTTTTATTTTATATACCAGCAAATCTGTCACATACAGATGGAGCACTTATTTTCGGACAGTTTGAAACGCGAGGGCAGTGATTGGTAAGTGGTCTGCCCTCGCTCAAGGGAAAGCCTCCAGCTTGACTTGAGACCGCCCCCGTTTTAAATAAATGTAATTATAATGAAGCCAGCTGCAATGGATCATTGATCCACCAGGGGGTGCAGTGGGGTTCCACACTGGTGCTCATGTGAAATAAAGTCTGATACTGTACAGTACGCTGGATGTACAGCGGTCAGCGGAACTTAATGTACTGTAGTCGAAAAAAACGAACGGGAGGAAATGCAGCCCGGCTCTCGATTTTTAATCCTAAATTAATCATCATCTTAAACTCAATATGAACGTCAGTAATTCACTACAAATATTTATATTTTAATGGAGCCTCGACGGTGTAGCGGAGGGATCTTGCTCACCATGAAGGGTGTTCCCCATAAGGAACAAGTCGCTGCAAATTATCCCGTTTATTACATGGCCAAATTCTCAACAAAGTAACGACATGACTCCCAATATTAATTGAAATGCTTTTATGGATTTAGAAAATGTTTTTATTGATTTAAAAAATAGTTGTATGTATTGATATAAATTGACATGCATCCGCTAAGAAAAATAGTCCGTTGTGACATCGCGTAAAACAGATTTCGACATGTTACATTAATTGCTTATATCCACACGCCTCTTCTCCTCATATTCACTACCTAAACTAGTTATAAATATGTTTATTTGTACTGTCGGCCGGGTCACTCATTACTGGATAAGCTGCTGCATGAGACAGCTGCCCGAAGAGAGGGAGGAAAAAGAGAGGCTCCGTGTATTGTATATATTATAGGCCTATAGAGTCGTTATTCATTTGTTTTAAAGCTCAATAAATAACAAAGAAGACCTTTGACCGGCACTTTTATAATTTTGTCCGGAAGATTTCAACTTTAATACACATTGACTGGTGAAAAACTAGTCCCTCTGCCCCCAACGTGGAGAATAAACAGAAGGTGCAACCATGACAACTATGCTTCTTCGCTGCTTTTGTGGAGGGAGTTACAGCGCCAGTTACAGGCCCGGCATATGTACTACAGCGTGTGTCCCCCAAGGCCTGGCTGGAAGGCCTGGAATGTCGGAAGAGAAAGACGTGAGTCCAGGAATGTGGACAGCTGGGATGCGGAAATGGAGTCGTTCTAACCATGGATGTATAATACGAACAGATTTATGCATATTCGACTAATCACTTTTATTTTTTTACTGACCTATTGGAATGATTTCTTAATGTAGGCTATTTTTTACAACGTGTGTTGGAAGGATTTATTAAATTACTATGAATATTTGGGCTTAAATTAATTGCCATTTTTTTAACTCAGACATGTATCCCTAACATTATCCCTGACTTTGTCATACCATTTTTACAGAGCCCCCCAATTACGCCCCAGATACCCCCAATTATTTAATATAATTTACCCTTCACCTTAAATATCTAAAATAATGCATTAGAAGACTAAAGCCCTGTAAATAACCATTGCTCTTGCACAATCCATGCCCCTTTTTAGGACTGTCCCACATTAGGCAAATCATACTGTTGACAGTGTTTTCTGATTTATGGAGTGATAAAAAGAGATGTTTTGACTATTTGAGTATTTCAATGTTTTGCTACTTTGTTATTGTACTCCTCTACAGTTCAGAGGTAAATGGTATTTAATACCTTTAGTTACTTCACAGATGTGGATGAATGATGTGAAATATAACCATGTGTTAAATCAGACTTTAGTTCCACCTGGAGTAAATTCACAAGCTACCCTGCAGTCTACAAACTCATTCAAACTAGCTGCACCTTTACCAGCTTTGAGAACACTTTCTCCCCCCCCCCCCCCCTGAATTGCGTCTGAGGGAATAAACTAATTGCTCACTCTACACAGTATGCAAATCGGTGTGAAAGCAGTGAGACCATGAGTGAGACCTGTGAACAAGGGTTCGACAACATTTCTGTTGTCGAACGTGATTCGCTCAGATCCGTCACGTGGTGTGCTAAAACACTTCCTGGTTAGCTGAAAGGAGACAATCTCCTCCAAATCCGTTTGGTTCTTTCTTCGAAATAAAATAGACATAGTTTCTTGCACAATCTATTCAAAGTTCTAATACTTATGATAATCTGATGCTGATGTGCCAAAAGATCAACTATTTCGTTATTTGAGAAGCCTAAACTAAAGTACTGCTTCACAAGATGCTCCACATTCCTCATTGTATTGCTGGACGCTGCTGTTGTCAGAAATGTCATTGCTATATTTGCAGGGATATTTAGAATTTAAAATGCTGCTTGATCGTTCATTTTGTTCTCGACAAACAATATTATGAATCCTCTATTCTATTCTGTTCATGCTGGACTCAAACCCGAGTCCCAATAGCAAAAATCCCTCGTGCCATGCGCGTTATGAGTGTGCCACGGATCATGCACATATGCAGCATGGGAAAATGGTTTAATCTGTTGGAATAGGCTATTTGATATTTATACTCTATCACTACTTTTCTTCTGCACCGTTACCAGCTTTGAGAACACTTTCATGATCAATCATTATAAAACATATCATATATAGGCTATTATTCTGAAATGGACCAATCTGCACAATGACTACTTTTACTGTCGCTACTTTCACTATATTTTGATGAGAATACTTTTACTTGAGGAACATTTTGAATGCAGGACTTTTACTGTAACAGAGTATTCCTACACTCTGGTACTTCTACTTTTACTCAAGTACAAGATCTGAGTACTTCTACTTTTACTCAAGAACAAGATCTGAGTACTTCTACTTTTACTCAAGTACAAGATCTGAGTACTTCTACTTTTACAAGATCTGACAGGCCGACAGGCAGGAAGACTCGAGCATACAGCTCACGCATCACAGAGCAGCATACTGAGTTTAATGGATGTTTCCTTCTGCACTTTCTCTCTCACGACAACAGGGCATGTTTGGTTTTCTCTTTGAGGGGAATAGTTTTGTTGAAGCTGTTGTTGGCCTGTGGGAAAATGTAATCATAAGAAATGACTCCGGAAAAGCTGCAGATAGAGCCATAAGAAATGAATGCACGTTATCAACGTCTGCATGTAATCAACAACTGACTGCCAATCAAATAAAGAAAGTACAATTCAATATGTATTGTCAATGAACATTGAACTATACAGATATCGTCTCCGCTTCTCTCTGCTGCGCTCTCATCTCTTCTTCTGTGTTTCTCTCCCTGTATCGCTCACTCGTCTCTTTCGCCCCCTGTCGGCCGGCGGTTAAAATACGGCTGAGATTAAGACAGTGCGCAAGTCACAGAACGAAATGCATTGTGGGACATGTAGTTGCTAACATGTAGTTCCTAATTTAGCTTCTATATTTAGCCGTACAGCGAGCCGAGACACGACTAATTACTGGCAGGAACACACACACAAACTCTCCGAAACGCACGCGCACATGTAGCTTTAATATTTGACCGAACAGAGAGCCAAGATACGACTAACACACACCACGTTGTTTACTGACAGTTTGAAAGCAGCGTGGAGAGCTGTGATAAACAGTGATCCGCTCAGATTAAACTGTGATACGACTTATGTGGCTGTCTACCAGCGATCATGTTTAATATTAAAGACTACACACATTGATCCCGTATCAAGATCAAATGTGACTGTTTACTCGTTTTGCAAAGATAGAAGCAGAAATGTCATTGCTATATTTGCAGGGATATTTAGAATTTAAAATGCTGTACAATATTATGAATCCTCTATTCAAAAATATTATTCAGTGTCCATCGACATGAAAATAACTAACTAACTACTTTTCTTCTAAATGAAATGCTGACATTACAAAATGCATGGTTTAATGTAATGTAAACATTTACATTATTATTATGATTATTAGTATATAAAGACTACTGTATATGTTCAAATGCTCTTCATTCAAGCAGCCACTGTGTACGACATCATTTCTGTATTTGTGAATGAAGCGCCATCTCCTGGTTAAAACCTGAAATTGAAAATCTGGCAACGCCCTCTTGGAAAATAGTGGGAGGGCTTGACCTTCCTCCAAACTGGGAGTTGGCTTGCAGTAGGCAGGAACACCTAAGCTGGAGTCCTAAAGTAAGTGCTTCATCTGTATGGAATGAGCACCATAGATCCACAGTAGCCGGTTCACTTTTATTTTATATACCTTTCCTAACACAGTAAAATATGTATTGTATATTCTACCGTAAGTTTAAAACACTGTGAATTCCTTTGACAACTCAAAAATGTTGTGTAGCCAATCACAAACCTTCGGTATAAACAGGCGGCTGTCACCTCTTTTGTCGAATCACAAGGCCCTGCTTTCAGTTGTCAAAGCCATTCGAAGTGCCTTCACAGGTGCTCTCCCTCAGCTTCAGCTCACCTCAACGTCGGGTCACCATTTGTTGGAGCCGCTCTGAGTTTTCTGATGCTCGCCTCGGCTCCACGCGTTCTTTCGGTAGAGCTGAGTAACTTATAAAGGAAGAGTTGAACAGCACCATGATATCAAGATAATCAATAATCGGTTTTAATGGTAGAAATATACAATACAACAATGAGGGGCACCCCTGCTATTTCTTCTCCCTGAAACTAGGTCTTACCCGGTCGACGATCCATGAAAAAGAGAGAGAACAGCTAGCATGCCCTCAAGTCATAAAGGTTTCGAAAGGGGATCATTTCAACTAGGAGATCATTGATTGGTCCTTGCCAAGGGGATCCTAAAAACCCTCATCTCTTCAGGAGATAAGGCAGACATCGTTTGGTGTCTCAGTACCAAACTCACTGCACACCAAGCCCCTTATCTCTCCCTAGATCTTCAAGGAATTTAACACACACACATCTCCCCTGCTGCTGTCCCCTTTTCCAGCTTACAAACAACTTACATTGATATTTGCTATTTTCACAATATGCTTAAGATATAATTGTTTATATTTTGATTACACATTAACTTCATACATGCAGATTACTTTAATAGACACAGTCAGTGTGTTTTACTGGAGCCTCAGTTCGATAAGAGATTATTTGCTGAGTTCTCTAACTTCGGTACTCTCTCTCAAAATGATAATGTGCATTATGTTTTAATTATACTTCTTATCATTCAGAAGCTTTTTGAGTGCTTATAGGCAATTTCTAGGGCTGTACCCGAATATTCGACTATTCGAATATTCGTTCGTTGACCAACTATTCGGGTTTCAATTTCATTATTCGGATATTCGTTTTTTTTTTTTTTCAAAAAAAAGAAGAAAATACTGCGGTGTGGGTGGATTGGGATGAGGGGCGCTTGTTTTTCACTCGTCTCCTCCCGTTTTGCCAGTACTGTGGTATTAGTGGTTTAGGGAGAGGGGAGTTCTTCACAAATCCAGCGCTCCCTAACTCATGCCTGGCTGTGACGTAAATGGTGTGCAGCCGTGAATCCAGGACAGTAAACAAACATGTCGTCGGTAGTATGGGACTATTTCAAAGTTTCAGAGTTAGATAGTTCGCTTGCTATTTGTATTAACAAATGCAATGCACACTCCTTCATACTCTGATCGATAACGATATACGGGACATAAGTTTCACCACGGACATATGGACCAGTGATGTTAGCCCCGTTAGCATGCTAGGTCTGACGGCGCAGTGGCTGGACAAAGACTACAAACATTGACTGATTGACTCAATTATGTTTATTTGGGGAAATAAATATGGTCACTTTGAAGAGTCAAAACTGTTCTTGGCTTTGTTTTGTTCACAGTAGTAATGCTCATGTCATTTGCTCACTACTAGTCTACCACATATATATATATATATATATATAATATTATTATCGGTTATCGGTATCGGTCTTGAGAAGCAGGAAGTTATCGGTATCGGTTTCAAAAAACCAATATCGTGCATCCCTAGTTTTAACAGAAATATGTGTTTTGTATCTTTGTTTGACTCTTCAGGTTGTAAAACGTTATAGACGGAATTTGGAACCAGATTTACGCGGCTGGGTTAAATGCAGAGGACACATTTAGTTTTAATGTATGCGAGTACTGAGACAATAAATAAATATAAATCGTAATAGTATGCTCTTTCTGCGCTTCTGCTTAACAGCGTGTTGTCAGGTGTCTCGGATTCGGAGCGTGTTATGAAACCTTTTGAAAAAAAAAAATGAAAAAAAAAAATAAAAGTTTATAAAAAAATAAAAAAATCTCTCTGCACCGAATATTCGAATATTCGCTGTTGATTACTACCGAATATCCGGAGCCCGAAAAATGGTATTCGGGACAGCCCTAGCAATTTCCATCCCAGTATTCAGTTAACTGTTTATTTTCTGTGCACATTACATAGACTAGCTAATATTCCACTGCTTGGGACTTTGAGTCTTCAAAATGTCCAATGTCACAGACTGGGACTTACTTTAGAGTCAGTTGTATTTACATTCAGTATGACTTGTTATGATTCAATGTGAAAGAGTATACTGCTCAATAAATAATTATCACTCCACCACCTCTCTTGACATCTAGGCGCTTGAGAGTGAGTCAGAGGCAGAATACAGGGACAGTGGAGAGAGGTCCATTGCTGAGGTGAGTGATGAAAGGGAAAGGACAGTTTAGAGTAAATTGTGATGTGGACTCTCATCCCAGAATGTTAAGGAAATCAGTGGGGATATTGAACAGGAAACATTTCAGTCAAGGGGCATCATATGACCAATATAGACAGAAGAGCAACATTTATTTGAACATTTAAGTCAATGATACCATTCCTAGGTGAACTTAACATCCGTATGGAGTCAGATCAGTCATAAAAGTATCAAACCACCTGTTAAAATGCACCAGAATACAGGAAATCTATTTTATTTATTTTTTAAATGTCCCCCCCACATTCAGGATGCTTCCTACGCCCATGGTCTCGGCGGGGGGAGAAAATCTCTCCACCCGGGACGCGAGGGCGAATCCCGCCTCCTCCCTGTATAATGCATGGATACTTTTTTCAAATAAAGATGTTGATCTGTATCCAAGTCTGAGTGTCATTTGTTTCCACAATTCTGCACTCACACACAAAGTTGACCGTACAAATTCCCCACTCGCTGCCCCAGTGCAGCTCCTGTGAAGGAGGTAGCTAGTGGGCATGCGCAGATGAGAGTGATAAATCACAGGAAGTGCTATCAGAGCGCTATGCAGGTACAGGGGCATTATGGCCGGCGTATTACTGTTAGGGAACACACTACGCCTAGAGTAAAGACACAGCTGAGAGCTTGTCCCTTAACACAATGTTATGGGGAATGGAAACTCAGCTGTGTGTTAACAAAGTGGAGGGGCAGGACGCTGAAACAGGGTTATTCACTCCAGTTTTGCAGCATCCCACCTCCATTCAGAGGCATGCGAGAGGTAAATCTGTCATCCCAGGAGGAGATGGGTTTCCTCTCAGCAGAGATTCAGGCTCTGGTGCAAAAACAGGCGGGGTCTGTTGTGCACCCTCAGCACAAAGAAAAAGGTCTTTATTCCATGTACTTGCTCCGGAGACCCTGACACATTGAACTCTATAGTTTCCCAAAGAGATGAATATAACACAATTGTATCTGCTCAGGTTAGTAAGCAGATGAACAGAATTAAGCAGACGCAATTAGGAATTAGGAGACAAACCTCAGAAATTGCTGGCACGACAGCCCGACAGGCACAAGCCTCCCGGGCAATTCTGAGAATAAAAACAGACATGGGCACTGACCCTAAAGAAATAAATGTACGTTTCCTGGAATTCTATTCAAATCTGTATAAGTCCAATGGTAATCAGGATACAGATGCAATTAAGTAATTTCTCTCTGAGCTGAACTTGCCTCATCTCCACGGTGAAGCAATAGCGGATCTAGACAAAGACATCTCTATGGAAGAGATAATAAAAGCAATTAGTGAATCTCCAAATAATTAGGCACCTGGCCCTCACTTTCACTATAGAATTGTACAAGTGCTTCTCTAATGAACTATCCTTACTGCTGCTTCGTATGTTCAAACATGCAGCGTTAAATGGCCGACTGCCTCAAACGCTCTATAATGCAAATATTTCATTGATCTTGAAAAAGGGCTCCTTCTCAGGGTTTCAAATAAACTGGGATAAGAGTGAATTAATGCCAGTGCACTTGACCAGAACAGTTCCACACTGAAATCTGTGCCCTTTAAGACAGCCAAGGACAGGTCCACTTACCTAGGCAAGGCACGTTTATTTATATAGCACCTTTCAACACAAGGCAATTCAAAGTGCTTTACAAAAAATGAAAGACATTAAGAAAATGGCATTGAAAAACAGTCATTAAAAAGAAAAGATAATAAAAGAAACATTAAAAGAAAAAATACCTGGATAAAAGTTACAGTGCAATTTAAGATGTGAGTAGTTCAATTAAAAGCAGCGGCAAAAATAAAAGTCTTCAGCCTGGATTTAAAAGTAGTCAGAGTTGCAGAGGGCCTGCAGGTTTCTGGGAGTTTGTTCCAGATATTTGGAGCATAATAACTGAACGCTGCTTTACCATGTTTAGTTCTGACTCTGGGGACAGAAAGCTGACCAGTCCCTGAAGACCTGAGAGATCTGGATGGTTAATAATTTATCAGGAGGTCAGAAATGTATTTTGGGCCTAAACCATTCAAAGCTTTATAAACCAGCAGCAGTATTTTGAAATCTATTCTTTGACACACAGGAAGCCAGTGTAAAGACTTCAGAACAGGAGTGATGTGATCCACTTTCTTAGTGTCAGTGAGGACTCGAGCAGCGGCGTTCTGAATCAGCTGCAGCTTTCTAATAGATGTGTTAGTGAGACCTGTAAAGACACCATTACAGTAGTCCAGTCTACTGAAGATAAAAGCATGGACAAGTTTTTCCAAATCCTGCTGTTACATTAGTCTTTTAATCCTAGATATGTTCTTTCTGTGATAGTAGGCTGATTTAGTAACTTTTTTAATTTGACTGTTGAAACTCAGGTAAGAGTCCATGACTACACCTAGATTTCTGGATTTATCTGTTGTTTTTAACATTACAGACTGAAGCTCAGCGCTAACTTTTATACGTTCTGCCTTGGCTCCAAAAACCATTACCTCCGTCTTATCTTTGTTTAATTGGAGAAAGTTCTGATCCAGTCATTGATTTGCATGACTAGCACTTCGGGATTTGAAATCAAATATGAAGTGCTTTATAAATGAAACGCATTATTATTATTATTATTATTGTTCAATGCACTTACTCAGTGCTTGAATTGGAGCATAGTCTCCTGGTGAAATTGTTACGTAAATGTGTGTGTCATCGGCATAGCTATGGTAACTTATTTTGTTGCTTTTCATTATCTGAGCCAGTGGTAGCATGTAGATGTTAAAGAGAAGAGGCCCCAAGATGGAGCCTTGAGGTACCCCATATTTGTCAACTCAGATGTGTATTTACCTATAGAAACAACGTTTTTTCTGTCCTTTAAGTAGGATTCAAACCAATTTAGAACTGTTGCCGAAAGTCCCACCCAGTTTTCCACTCGGTCTAGTAATATGTTGTGGTCAACAGTGTCAAACGCAGCACTGAGATCTAATAATACTAACACTGAAGTTCTGCCACTGTCTGTGTTCAAGTGGATGTCATTGAAGACCTTTACAAGAGCAGTCTCAGTGCTGTGGTTTGGACGAAAGCCTGACTGGAACACATCCAAACAGTTATTTAAATGCAAGAAATTACTCAACTGTTGAAAGACTACTTTTTCAATGATTTTACCTAGAAATGGGAGGTTTGATATGGGCCTGTAATTGTTCATTACTGAAGCGTCTAGATTATGCTTCTTTAAGAGCGGTTTAATGACTGCAGTTTTCAGGGCCTGTGGAAAAACACCTGAGTGAAGAGACTTGTTTACTATATGAAGTAGATCTGAGGCCATGCAAGGAAAAACATACTTGAAAAATCCTGTTGGAATAATATCAAGGCAGCAGGAGGAGGATTTCAGAAGTTGAATAATGTCCTCTAGGTTTTTATCATTAATCTGATGGAATTGTGTCATGGTGTTTGAATTGATATTAGGTGGACATAGGGACAACACATTTGCTGTACCTGATGCAGAGGCACTGACTGCTTGTCTGATTTTCTGAATGTTGTCAGTGAAGAAGGAGGCAAATTCATTGCACGCCCTGGTGGATAGAAATTCAGAGGCTACTGACACTGGGGGGTTAGTTAGTCTGTCGACAGTAGCAAACAAGGCACGTGCGTTGTTTTTGTTTTTGGTAAATGATGTCAGAGAAGAAAGACTGTCCTGCAATTTTCAATTCCAAATTATAAAAGCAAAGTCTCTCTTTAGATTTCAAAATGAACCCGGAGATTTGTTTTTCGCCACCTACATTCAGCTTTTCGACACTCTCTTTTTTCTGTTTTCACGGTCATGACCTTTCTCCATGGTGATATTTTCTTCCCAGTCACTTCCTTTACCTTAGTTGGAGCAATGGCATCTATAACATTTTAAATTTTTGAATTAAAATGATCTACTAGCTCATTTACTGAGATGTTAGCAGGGGCAAGTGTGGAAGAAAGTAAACATTTCCCTAGTATTTTCAGTTAAATATCGCTTTGTGGTTACCTCTTTTTGAACATTTTTGTGAACAGAAAGAAAGAAAACACAGGAATGATCACAGAGTGCAACATCAGTCACCACAACCTTAGAGATATTCAGACCCTTTGAGATAATTAAGTCCAGAGTGTGCCCCTTATTGTGCGTGGGCTCCGTCACATGCTGAGTCAGTCCATAGTCATCAAGAACACAAAACAGTTCTTTAGCCCCTCTGTCCTGGGGGTTGTCAACATGGATGTTAAAATCACCAACAATGACTAGACGGCAGAGGTGGGACCAAGTCATTGTTTTGCAAGTCCGAGTCAAGTCTCAAGTCTTTGCGCTCAAGTCCGAGTCAAGTCTCAAGTCTTTGCGCTCAAGTCCATGTCAAGTCTCAAGTCAGGATGGGAAAGTTCAAGTCAAGTCCAAGTCCTAAGCTTTGACAAAACGAGTCATAAACAAGTCATTATGTGCTTTTCACCAAATGTAATGACATCGATCAACAGAATAATACTTAATAATCCAACTGCTCTTTATTAGTCACATTAATAATTTAATAATCAATTTTCTCTCTGCTGGTAAAGTAACGTGTTTTTTTCTAATTTAAGAGGGATCAGTAGGGTAAGGCTACCGTGACGGTTTGATTCAGAAGGAGTTTAATGTACAAGATCCCTGATGTTAAGGTGACCAGAATGTTTATTTCCACTGTGTACAACATGTTATAAGGGACCCACAACCTATCTTTATGCAAGGGATAATTGGCTATTGGAGCTACAACGAGCCGTTAAAGGCAGAGAGTGAAATTCAGTGAATACATGTAGTTTACAGAGATGCTGGATGAGAAACCAATGTGAGTTTGGAAAATTGCACAATATAAATCTATTCTAGTAGACCTCAACAATGGAATTATGATCAGTGGAAATGGCCATGACATGGGACCTTTAAGTATATTTTGATGCTAATACTTTTGTACTTTTACTTGTAACATTTTGAATGCAGGACTTTTTATTGTAACCGAGTATTCCTACACTCTGGTACTTTTACTCAAGTACAAGATCTGAACTTCTCCCACCTCTGACAATACAGTAAATCCTGGTAAATACTGCTCTGATTGTTATTTTCATTTTACAAATCCTGCACTCAGCTTTGCTTTCTCCAATATCATTGAAATACAGCCAGATGCTGCTTCTTTTTCGGTTTTCGCTAATTTCTTGACTTTTTCCGACGCGCTTGCATTTAAATCCGTCTCCCCGTCGCTCTGTGCAGCTGGCCTGTACCACTACACCTGCTGTGCCCCCCACCCTTCTTTCACATAATGGTATGATCCTAGTGTGTCCTCGCATATGATTGGCCGCATGGTGGCCCAGCTAAATAAAGTCCCGCCCCTGCCTGCAATGATTCTCAGCAAGAGTAGAAGCAGCTGGAGATTCTGCTCTCCCCGACGGGAGTCTGCTCTTCTAGCGGCATCTCGCGATCGGCGTGTTGGAGACCTCTGAATTAAATTATCAAGTCACCTCAAGTCAGAAGGCTCAATTCCAAGTCAAGTCCCGAGTCATTGGTGTTCAAGTCCAAGTCGAGTCGCAAGTGTTTTGTGATTGTGTCAAGTCGAGTCTCAAGTCATCAAATTGATGACTCGATTCTGACTCGAGTCCAAGTCATGTGACTCGAGTCCACACCTCTGCTAGACGGTCAAAGTCAATACACACTATAGACAGCAGTTCAGTAAAGTCATCAAAAAAGCTTGCACAGTATTTGGGTGGTCTATAGATATTTAGGAACAGAGCTCGAGAGGAGCATTTCAGCTGAAGGGCAACATATTCAAAAGAAGCAAAGTTCCCATAAGATGTCTTCCTGCATTGAAGGGAATCATTGAACAAAATAGCAGCTCCACCCCCTTTCTTATGCATTCTTTCCTGACTCATAAAACTGAAGTTGGGAGGGGTTGATTCGATAAGAACAGCTGCACTGTTATTTTGTTCAATCCAAGTTTCTGTTAAAAACATAAAATCGAGATTGTGCTCAGTGATAAAATCATTGATTAAAAACGTTTTTCCTGCCAAAGACCTGACATTTAATAAAGCTAGTTTAAGTTTGTTGAATACACTATCAGTAAGATTGTTTGTGACAAGCTGTGGCTGACATGGAATCACTGCTACATTTGATAAACTCACACAAACGTTTGAGCGCTTCCTGTTTCTAAGCTGATTCACCGCTCTTAATCTATTACCTATCAACACAGATATCGGCAAAGCTACAGGCAGGCAGGACCCCGGCTTGTCCTGGAAAGAGTTGAGAGTGCCATACGCCCTTGAGCCTGGACCCAGCACATATCAGTAAGAGTTACCTAGGGGTGACAGTCACCAGAAAACCCGAACGGTTACTTGAGGAGAACTGGAAACTGAGAATAACCCAGCTGAAGCAGAACATAGATTTCTGGAAAACTCTCCCTCTGTCACTGGTTGGGAGAGTAAACAGTTAAGTTGGTGGTTCTCCCACGATTTACATATCTCTTCCAGTCAATCCCATCATGAATACCACAAAGCTATTTTAAGAAATTAGACTCTATTCTAATGTTGTGTTAAAAAATTCCAGGAAAGACAAACAACTTCTAAAGTTTAACTATTTATTATAAGAGAGCAAAAGATATATTACTTGGCCAAGGACTCCGTCAGGTCATAGAAATCACAGGCAGCAAAGCTGTTATCTGTAACCACTATTTCCATAAAAAAGCCTCGAACCTCGTGCGTCAATACATTTTATTACACAGGGCGTTGACCGTACATTTATGATTGGTTGAGACTAGTTGGGGAGGGCCGTGGTTTAGACTTTGGCTTCCCTGGTTGGTGCGCAGACTTAGACAAAAGTCTCTTGGCAACACGATCTTCCAATCAGCATTCGGCCGGCCTGTGAAGGTTTCTCCCTACTCTGTCGCTATCCAAGTAATTTGTTTTTGCTAGTTTCTACAGAAAAAGTGGAATCCTGGTTATACTGATTCCCAGCGATGCGTGGGTGCGAAGCTCACCCACACAGCCAAGGTCAGAGCCTCAGTAACTTGGTAACAACGTAAGTAATCTTTTCGTATCCAACCCTTTATAGTCATAACAACATCTCATGAGCACAATAATGCATATATTGTAATAATAAGAATCCCTCTAGTAATGTTATATACAAATAGACTCCACACTAACTGTCTTCATCTGGCAATATAAAGCGGTGCGTATCGGCAAGAAACACCTTCGTAAAGCTAAATATGAGGGAGGGTTTGCTCTACCAAATGTTAGATGTTACTACTGGGCAGCACATTTAAACATTCTGGCTTTCTGGAGAAGTGGTACCCTCACTGAGGGCACAGAGGAGGACACTCCAGCCTGGCTTTCTATAGAACGGGCGGCCTGTCTCGGAACTTCTCTCCCAGCCCTTCTGAACAGCCCAGTTAAGACTAATACATTGCTAAATGCAGGGAACTTTCTGGTACACAATTCTCTTAATATGGAAACAAATTAAAACATACTTTAAAGCCCCAAATATGTACATAGACAGCCCAATCTGTGGCAACCACGCCTTGAAACCGGCCAGCGTGGATTCCACGTTTGCTCGCTGGAAGGAGAAGGGAGAACTTGTACCAGGGGGGCGACTTGATGTCCTTCGAGCAATTGAGGAACAAATACGATCTCCAGGCCTCACACTTTTTTCTATATCTACAGATCCGAAGCTTTATGAGGTCTCATATAGCTACATTTGCAGATATACCACAGCATCGGGCACTTGAAGAGATAATTAATGTCAGACCAGGATGTAGAGGAGCAGTGTCAACCCTATACCAGACCCTTCTTAGTCAGTAAGTAATCAGCACAGAAAAGTATAGAACTGAGTGGGAGACAGAATTGTAACAAATGTAAGAATCAACCTGGCACCCTTACACACCAATTCTGGACATGCCCCGACCTCCACTCATTCTGGACTGCTGTATTTGATTTTTATTCAAAAGCATTTTGCAAGCAATTGAAGCCTGATCCCCTTGTGGCTATTCTGGGGTCCACGAGTGACACTGATAAAAAACTTATTTTGAGATCACGGAAGTCTGATGCTGTGCCTTCATTCGAGATGTGGCTGAGAGAGTTGGGTGAGATCCTCTACCTGGATACACTTAGATTCAAGAATGCAGGAAGGGGGAGAGTGTTTGATAAGGCCTAGGCTCCAGTGTTGAGACACTTAAGAGGTCTGGGTGAGGATGAAGGTATGGGATGAATGATCAATAATGTTAAACCTGTAGCCATTTTTTCTTTTCTTTTTTTCAATTTGCTATATACATTTTTTCTTTTTCCTGATGTGCTCTGTTGTTTCTAGCATGAATATTGCATTTTGTATTATCTCGCCCATGGATGTGTTTTAAAACCGCCAATAACCTAATTGTACTAGTATGTTCTGAATCCGCTGTTTTGTTGTTATTGAAAATGGAAAATATGATTGCTTTGTATACTAATGTGGTTTGTACAAGAAATGTCTGCAATAAAAATATTCTTTAAAAAAAATATGCATTTACATCTCCCTCTCTTTAAAAATGAGTGAGATTGAAAAGACAAAAAAGATTTGCAGTGAGGATTGTCTTGTTGTTGAACTGTATACAATTACTACTCCAGACTACGACGTGCTATATTCAGTATGTATTAATACACCGGAGACATACTATTTGCCAATCCACCTTTTACCCCACCTTTCGTTGGCTTCTTGTAAAAGGGTGTACAATATAAGATATGAACACAGCATAACACACAGCAATTAGAACCATCTCCTCATCTTACTATCTGAAATAAGTTAAGTAGGTCTAAGCAAATATCACAAAATGAACTCCAAATCACTGTTTTACTACAAGCAATTATTGTTGCCACATGATGTGAATATGGATGAATTTCCAATTATATTTACAGTTTGTAATATAAAAAGCATTTTTTCCTCAAAATGAACTTGTGTGAGTGAATTCAGATTCAAGTCTGTCAGTAAACACACCACATGGGCCCGCTGATAACAGCTCACTCCAGAGCTTAGAATGTAATAGATAGCACATACACACCATATCTGATTCATATGAGGAGCTGACATAAAGGATTTATAGGCAGCCATAAACACTCTCCGTAAATTACAGCCACACAAACATTCATGTCATTTGGGTAGAAGTTAATTCAGCCCATTGAGATATGTGGGCTTATTGTTTTATGTCATCTTCTCTTGTCTCCACAGATGGTACTGGCATGTTCCGCGTTGCACCGCAGCAGATCAGCCTATAGTGGAAAAAACAGCCCAAACTAATGATATGTGATTTATTCTTCAAATCTATATGAAACACATTTAATGGTTTACTAAACGTTGTCACTGATTACACACTGATAGCCTGCTCACTCTGCCTCTGTGCCTCTCACACACACAGATAAAAGCCTTTATAAGGTCTTTTGTTGCATGACATACATTTCTTCCAATGTGAGCAGCAGTTTTAACAGCTTAGCGAGTGTCGCTGCTGCTGCTAACCAGAGGCATAAAGGCTGCAGTGGGGCAGTGAAACATGAAGGAGGGCTGCCTACATTATGACCTCTCTCTCTCTCCCCCCCTGTAACCTGTTTTTATCAGCAGATGCCTCCCTCTCTTTGCTCTTTGAATGGCTGGAGCCTGCAGCCACTGTACCCAGGAAACGCTCCTCTCCTGTGTGCTGTTTGCTGTAACAGCTCAGCTGAGGGTTGAAGGGTTCATGACGCCTGCAGGACTCAGGCTGGTGTCAAAGTGAGGCTGCTAACATGAAGGTGCTTTGGCTCTATAAGGGAGTTTACTGCTCTCATTGGTTTGGGAGTGCAGTTGAGCATCAGATTGAACAGAATGTGGAAGATCATGTGTATGGGGTGGGGGGGGGGGGTGCGAGAGACTTCGCCGACCGGCCCACCTCGCTCCACTAGTAAGTCATCAGCGGGGGGGGGGGGGGGGGGCTAGTGACTAATCCGACCGGCCCGTTTAGTCAACGGCCCACCGGGACGATGCCCGGTATGCCACATGCCATTACCAATTACGTGTGACACGTGATGTTAGAAGGATCCTCAGGTACCCCAGTGTTTGCATTCTGTCAAATCACCTGGATCAGCTGTATCTGATACAGGCTTTATCACCTGTATCACCTGTATCACCTGTATCTCCTGTATCACCTGCAGCGGTAAGTAAATAAGTAAGTAAAGTTTATTTATAAAGCGCTTTTCACAGACAGAGTCACAAGTGCTTGACAAAACAATAAAACATCCATATAGGTGTACAATGATCAATGACCCACATGTTAAAAAGTCGTAAAAGCACCAGAGCATAATTTAAGACACAATAAAAACACAATAAAACAAAACTTACATATGAAATTTAAAACAAACAAAAATAAAAACATAGTATTAAATGAAAT
>CALSBZ010046937.1:358050-368878 GCA_943591055.1 Gobionotothen gibberifrons
AGCTACTTTTAGCCTTAAGATCCTTTGTGAATACGGCCCCTGATGTACTTATATGATTCTGTTTTCTTCAAGTTTGTATCTTCTTGGTCAAATGCACTTAGTCGCTTTGGATAAAAGCGTCAGCTAAATGCAATGTAATGTAATGTAACATTCAAACGTGGGACACACACGGTTTAAAAAACTTTAAACAAATGTTTTTAATTAATAACACAAATACAAATGTGGTAAGGAATATTAATAATGGGAATATACAATGGTGACACAAATGTGGAATTTGTTTGTATTTTATTTATTTTGTATATCTGAAGATATCTTGAAATTGAGCAAACATGATTTGGGACACGGCAGTTCAACTAAAATACTCAGAGTACTTATTTAGAATTTTGAATATCCTGGGTATATAACATTGTTTTATTTAAGGCCAAGCTTTTACAAATAAGCGTTAGCCCTTTTTAAATGCAAAATATACAGTATGATAAGATGTCCTGGATACCAAAGTCAGTAAGTGAAATTAAACTTATGATTTCCACAATAATAGCGGCATACCAGTAGGAGTGTTTCTGCCTCACTGTGTCATAGAGGGCTATGTTAAGTCATCACCTCCCCCCCCCCTGTGGTCCGCTCAGAGAATGACAGCTCTGTCAGCATCTCCTCCTCCGTCAATCATCCTCCAAGTGTCAGAGCCACAGCCCAAAAACAGACCTGGAATGTCTATCTGCTGATGTTCCTGCACAGCCTGCACTATCACAGATCCTGCTGCATTCTGACAGCACATTGTGAGGAGTATCACAGGCAGAAATCTCTCCCCATCATTGATATCTGTCAAAGGCAGGATGTGATGTTGCTATCTGTGCAGGCTGGAAGTGGAGAGCTTGACAGGTTGAGATAAAGCCTCCCAGACAAGGATCGAGCTCTGAGAGTAAGACAAGAGGAGAGAAGAAACACGACGCCTGACACCAGCCGAGAGGGAGTTAGTGCAGAGAAGCAGCTCCGCAGCGTGTGACAGCGAAGCAACAAGTCCTCAGCTGCTGCTGCTTTTTATGTCCTCAGTATTATATGGAGGCAAAATAAGTGTTTGATTTCCTATTGCAACTATCCAACAAACTCTATTGAAGTCAAATGTCCTGCATGACCCTGTCTATACACTGAAAAACTGACACTTTTATTATTGTCAACAGATTTCACATAACTGTATTAGGTTAGCTGAAAGCATTAATATTAAGTTGAACCTGCATTTATTTAAAAGTAATATTATTGCTTTCAACTAACCTAATACAGTTATGTGAAACATTAGCAGACATTTAGCAGTGTTTTAATGTTGTTGATGATAAAAGTGGAGCTAACTGTTAACAAATCTGCTCAACTAGTAAGTATACCGGTAGCTGTTAAAATGCTGTGTGGTAAAATAGAGTCATTTTCTCTAAAAATGTTTTGGAATGGAGCAGCACTCAATGAATATACAAACACCTCAGCACCAGTGGGGGAAGAACGCAGATGTTGTACCTTAGGAAAAGTAACAATAGAAAATTGCTCTGTTACAAGTAAAAGTCCATTCAAAATATTTCTTAAGAAAAAGTACAAAAGTATTGGCATCAAAATAAGTACCAAAAGTACTTCGTAAGCGTAACGGCCCATTTCAGAATCATAAATATGAAATAACTGAAATATGATTATTGATGCATTACTGTTTCTATCACGGCTGGTAAAGTCTAGGCGACTTTTCACGATATATGTATATGTTCTATTAGCTAATAATCTGAATCTGTTCAGTAACTAAAGCTGTCAGATAAATGTAGTGGAGTACAAGTCTAACCCCTAGATTCCACCGGGTCCGTCTGCGGCGCGTTACGGCCGCGACGCGGCGTCCGTAAGGATAGCGGTCACTCTAGTCAATGGGTGCTATTCCACCACACGCGCCGCGTTACGTCCCAGACGCGTCCCAGAAGCGGCTCGGCGCAGGGCTCCTCTAAAATTAGGATGAATCCTATTTTTGTCGCGCCGCAGCCGTAAGGTAATGTCGGGCAGGCAGGAAGTGGAACGTTCAGAGCATATATAGCATATTTAAATATATATATATATACACACACACAAACTAATTTTGCAGCCCCTATCCCTCCGTAGTCTTTCAAGTAGGAGGAGAAATGCCAGCGTTCTCCTCCGGTTTACAGGCACTGTGTAAATTATATATATAGAATAATTATCAATCAATCAATCAATGTTTATTTATATAGCCCAATATCACAAATGTTACATTTGTCTCAGTGGTCTTTACAGTTTGTACAGAAATCAGTATGGCAATACGACACCCTCTGTCCTTAGACCCTCTGTCCTTAGACCCTCTGTCCTTAGACCCTCACATCGTACAAGGAAAAACTTCCAGAGAAACCCCACAGTTTAAGGGAAAAAATGGGAGAAACCTCAGGGAGAGCAACAGAGGAGGGATCCCTCTCCCAGGACGGACAGACGTGCAATAGATGTCGTGTGTAAATCGAAAAGATAATACATTTACAACATAGGTAGACCAAATGTTTGGAAATGCATGTGTCTATAATAGGAAGATGAATCCACGAGGATGTCAGCAATCTTGTGGGAGTCATCAGGGAAGTAGTATGATGAGAGTCAGGCAGGACCGCAGAGACAGGTTCAGCCACGACTCAGGATCCCGGCGTATATATGGACACAAAAAGAGATTTGGGGGAAGCTGGGTTAATCGGAACATGATAGTACACAGGTACAGACAGACAGAAAGTCGGAGTGTGGTGCCCCCCCCAACAGTCCAAGCCTATAGCAGCTAAACTAACGTGTCTACATACATGCACTCCCTTAGGATAGGTTGAGGGAAAAGCATAGCAAGTAAGAAGTAGGAAACAGAAGTGGAGAGGCACACACAGGGAGAAAGGTCCCCACTGGAACCTGAATTTGTCAGAGGTAAGGAGATAGGTCAGTGACTACGTCTCACACTCCCCGGCCGATCTAGGCCTTCTCTGCAACCTGTTACCCTCTAATAAACCTTGAGAGGTCAGAGAGGGGAAAGGTTGAGGATAAAGTGTTAAATATAAGATCTAAGTTTTTTGGATTTAAGTGAAAGAGTAAGAACTAAAATGTATAGGTGAAGAGTCACAACGTATCTACGTCAATGCACTCTTATTAGATTATTTTATTTTATCACTTATAAGCTTTATCATAAAGGAAGGTCTTACTCTTAAAAACGGATAGGCTGTCTGCCTCCCGAACACAAACTGGAAGCCGATTCCACAAATGTGGAGCTTGATAAGAAAAGGCTCTGGCTCCCATTGTACTTTTAGAGACTCTAGGAACAACCAACAACCGTGCATTCTTGGAACGCAATGCCCTAGTAGGACAGTAGGGTATAATGAGTTCTTTAAGGTAAGATGGCGCCTGCCCATCAAGGGTTTTGTAAGCGAGAAGAATAATTTTAAATTCTATCCTGTGTTCTATAGGGAGCCAGTGTAAGGCAGCCAGAACAGGAGTAATGTGGTCCCTTCTCCTAACTCTAGTTAGTACACGTGCTGCAGCATTTTGAATCAGCTGAAGCGACTTAACTGACTTCTTGGTACACCCTGATAATAAGGAGTTACAATAATCCAGCCTACAAGTAACAAATGCATGGACTAGTTTCTCTGCATCGTTTTGAGGCAAGATATGCCTGATTTTTGCAATGTTACGTAGATGGAAGTAGGCGGTCCTTGAGATTGATTTTATGTGGGCATTAAAGGATAAATCCTGATCAAATATAACACCAAGATTCCTTACAGTCTCACTGGAGGCCAAATTAATGCCATCCATAGTTAGTATATCTTTAGATAGTTTGTTTCGTAGATTCTTTGGGCAGAGTACAATAACTTCAGTTTTATCCGTGTTTAACATCAAAAAGTTTAAGGTCATCCACGTTTTTAAGTCCTTGAGGCAGTCTTGCATTTTATTTAGATGATTAGTTTCATCAGGCTTGATGGATAAATATAGTTGAGTATCATCCGCGTAACAGTGGAAATGTACAGAATGATTCCTTATAATATTGCCTAAGGGAAGCATATATAGTGTGAACAAAATAGGTCCAAGCACTGAGCCCTGTGGCACTCCATGGCTAACTTTGGTTTGCATGGAAGATTCATCGTTGACACACACAAACTGAGAGCGTTCAGATAAATAGGACCTAAACCAGCCTAACGCAGTTCCCTTTATGCCAACTAACTGCTCTAGTCTTTGCAATAGGATATCATGGTCGATAGTATCAAATGCAGCACTGAGATCGAGCAAAACAAGAATAGAGACAAGTCCCTTGTCAGAGGCTATTAGAAGGTCATTTGTGACTTTAACCAGGGCTGTCTCTGTGCTATGATGTGTTCTAAAGCCAGATTGAAAATCTTCAAATAAATCATTGTTTTTTAAGTAATCGCATAACTGTTTTGCGGCCGCTTTCTCAAGAATTTTTGAGAGGAATGGGAGATTAGAAATAGGTCTATAGTTGGCTAAAACCTCTGGATCGAGGTTGTGCTTTTTAAGAAGAGGTTTTTATCACTGCTACTTTAAATGATTGTGGAACATAACCTGATAATAAAGACATATTCATAATATTTAATAAAGAAGTGCTAATTAATGGAAAAACTTCCTTTAACAGCTTAGTTGGAATCGGGTCTAAGATACACGTTGATGGTTTAGAAGAGAGAATCATTGAATTTAATTGTTCAAGGTTTATGGCTGAAAAGCATTCCAGCCCACCATCCAGTGTAACATCAGAACCCACATCTCCGGGAGCTGTTGATAACACTATACTGGTCAAAGGCAAAAGTTCATGGATTTTGTTTCTAAGAGTAACAATTTTATCGTTAAAAAAGCACATAAAATCATTGCTACTGAGTGCTATGGGAATAGAAGGCTCAATCGAGCTGTGGCTCTCTGTCAGCCTGGCTACAGTGCTGAAAAGAAATCTTGCATTATTCTTATTCTCATCTATTAATGAAGAGTAATACGCTGCTCTCGCTTTACGCAGTGCTTTCTTATATTCATTTAGAGTAATATGCCAAATTAAACGAGATTCTTCAAGTTTAGTGGAACGCCATATCCTTTCAAGTTGTCTCGACTTTTGCTTTATTTTGCGGGTTTCGGCATTATGCCATGGAGCTAGTCTATGTTGTTTTATTTTCTTCTTTTTCATAGGAGCAACAGAGTCCAATTTTATTCGCAATGCATCTGTAGCACTATCAACAACATGATCAATTTGGGGTGGTGTACATTTTGTATAAGTTTCCCCCCTTACATGCAGACATGCTATCGAGTTAAGTATTGGTGGAATCTCTTCCTTAAATTTGGCTATAGCACTAACAGATAGATTTCTGCCGCAAGAGCTTTTGACTAATGCTTTGTAGTCTAGTAACAGTACTTCAAAAGTTACCAGAAAATGGTCGGATAAGCAGGATTATGCGGTTCGACTAATAGTTGCTCAATTTCAATACCTTAAGTCAGAACAAGGTCGAGAGTGTGATTATAACAGTGGGTTGGTTTATTTACACTCTGATGGAAACCAATAGAATCTAATATAGAGTTAAATGCAACAGTAAGGCTATTTTTATCTGTGTTTTAATTATGATGATGAATGCATTTTTTTACCACTAAAATACAGCAACATATCTTTGATTCATGTCGTTTATAACTGGGATATTACAATTATTATTAACTTTGTCTGTACAAAGTAGCCTGTCCAGGAAATATGCCCAAATCAACAAAAACTGCGAGCAGACAGGCAAGACGCTCCGCTTCCGTAATGCTTCTGAAACGCGCCCGGTAGGGTATGACGCCGGAGGAGGCCGGACCAAAACCGCGGCGCAGCCGTTACGCGGCGCAGACGGACCCGGTGGAATCGAGGGGTTAAGTAGCATTGAATCAAAGTATTCAGTACTAAGTACCTCAAAAATGTACTTATACTTGAGTAAATGTCCTTGTAAATGTAACTCAAGATAGTAATTGTATCTCAATTTAGTATTTGTACTATTTATAATACATTTATATAATAAAATACCATATCTTTAATGTCTGTTTAATGACTTTCATTGCTTCTGTCAAATATTATTGACTAGATTTGTTTTGGTGCTATTTTTATGTTAGTTGAATGCTAGCAACAAGTGATGATATAATTCACACACAAAGTTGTTAACACTAACATGACCAGATATTGATCTGCCATCTCTGTGGTTGAGTAAACCAAGTATCCATGGTTACAGATGGTGGTCATGGTTCATAGAAACGCTGCCCATTGAAAGGGAACAGGATGCTAACAGAGCATGTCGTTTGCGAGGCTACAAGAGGAACGTTTTTGTTGAGGATCGTTTCCCTTTTTTAAATATAAGTTTCAAGGTCACAGTGTTCTGTAGTTCTCTTTATGCTAGTGTCATGCTAGCTCTCAGCCTTGATTGCTTGTTTGGAACATGATGTCTGCGGTGCATGAAGCTCCTCCAGGAGCAGCAGAATAGCAAAGGTCACACTATTGTGATCAGTGGATGCTTCAGTGCATACTGCATGAAAAATGTTTTTTAATAAGGTGGTTGGTTGGTTTTGTATGCTTTGACGCAGAGATGTTTGTGTAGCCGTGGTTCATTGACTTCCTGCAGCTTTGTCCTTGTGATCTGAATGCAGGGCTGTGGAACACGAGCCTCTTTACGCAGCCACTCAATCCCTCTTCTTCTTTCTTTCTCTCTCCAACAGCCAGCCTCCCCACGCTGCAGGTGCCAAATAATATCTTAAGTGGTAACAATAGCACAGGGAGTAGCTGCGTGTGGGTAGCTACATATAAAAGGCATTTATGAGACAACTTAACAACCTCATCCTACGATCTACAGTGCTAAACTCTCCTGCACCTCCTGGCCTCCAGCGGAGTGCAGGGGGCTCAGACAGTTATTAGTGCCCGGTGCGGGGCCCTGTGGTGTGAGGGGGTCCGGTAATGGCCCACTTTGAGGCATGGTGGGAGATTGTCAGGGGGGCCTAATGAAGACAAAGCTATGGTTTGTAGAGTAGAGAGGCATGTGTGAGGACGTCTAATGCTTCGTTAATGGAAACCTCTGCTGTCCTTGACAAATCACGGGCTTTGAGATGGCGCTTGCACAGTGGGCGTGTTTAATATATACACAACTGAAGTACATGATGCTGAAGGCTTTCAACGCCACGCAGCCATGCTCTTTGGCTTTTATGATTATAGGTGTGACCATGGCACCTGAACCAGTTTTTCTATTGTTGCAGAATACATGCAATACATTATAAAAGACAATGTGCAACAGACAAGCTTCTCCCAGATGTTTCATAATACATTTAGATACATCACTTTACAGCCATATGCAAGGTTAATAAGAAGCAAGAGGACATTGCAAGTTAAAAACTGTCTTGAATGGCACACTTCATTCTTCTTGGTCAATTGAAGCCTGGCAAATGGATTTCTCTGGTAAGACACATTCTTTTATGAATTATGAATAGGATAGAGCTGGAGAAATTGATATGAAAAAAGATCAGGGCCTCTGCCTCCTGCATGATGTAGCCATCACCTCGAGTCAATGGGCTGGAATCTCCAGACAGTAGCCAATCGTATACAGGTCTCAGAGATGCTGATCAATACTTTCAACTAGAGATTTTACATTTTTTGTCTGACAACATGGATGACCCGAAAAAATTCAAAGAGGAGATCATATTCCAAGCCTTAATGAGGCCATTATATCACTAATACCGAAAAAGGATAAAGACTTAATGGACCCAGCTAATTACAGACCTATTAGCCTTATAAATGTTGACTGCAAAATATTATCTAAGACACTAGCTCTGAGATTGGATCAGATACTACCAAAGAGTTTTCTGTAGATAGATAAGAGTTTTGTACTCAGGCCCTAAAGCTGCAGTTTTTACTAATGGGTTGATATCCCAGTTCTTTGACATATCCAGATCAACCCGCCAGGGATGCAGCCTCAGTCCACTTTTATTTACGATCCTCCTTGAACCGTTGGCTGCAATGATTAGAGAGGATTCAAGAAGAAAAGGAGTTGCTGGAGGTGGCAGGGAGCATACGCTTTTTCTTTACGCGGATGACATTTTATTACTGAGTCAGGATCCGACAAACTCCATCAAAGCATTATTAGAAGTTATGGAAGTATATTCTAAAGTGTCTGGTTACTGTATTAATTAGCTCCTCATCAGCACATGTTTTCCCTGTAGTAAGGGTTTGAAGTGCTGTAGGACCAGTACTACTGCCTGTAGCTCGAGAAGGTTGATGTGCCGAGTCTCTGTCAGAGGCCAGCCAACACCTATAGCTGTCCCCAAAGCAAATGCTTTGGGGACCCCCAGTATCGGAGGTTGCCCTCTACTGAAGATGGTCTGGCCACCAGACGTCGTTTATGCCTCTTGGGATCTAAACGAAGGCTGGCAAACCACCTCTGTAGGCGACGCATGTGCAGTAGCACTTTTTGCAGCCCTGAATGGAGGAGGCACGCCAGAGTCCTGCATCGGGGGGTACCCGAAAAAAAGTGATTCGCGGGCGGTATTTTTTCAAACGCTTTTTTCCGGGTTCGGTTCTGGGTAAAACAAAGATGATGCGGGTCAGGTCGCGGGTGTTGCATAATATTAAAATAATAATAATTGAGTTTAATGTTTCAATCCTCAGACCTCTCCCCCGCGGGACCGCGCATAATCATAACCTCTGCAGCGCATCAATCTGCTGCTGAGCGCGCCACATTCGAAATGGCTGAGGTGAAGCTCTCGAGCGGAGAATACAGCATTTTCAATAACACTTCCTCGAGAGCGAAATCCAACGTCTGGGAGGCTTTTGGTGTCATCCTAGACGGAGAAAATAACCAACATCCCACGCTTTTTGAGACAAATATGCAACTGCGTGTGTTAATAATTGCACGTTTTCACTGCTCATATATATGCGGGTTCGGCTCGGGTTGCGGATCTTGTGCCGACGGGTCGGGTTGCGGAACTAATTGGCAATATGTGCGGGTAGCGGGGCGGGTTCGGTTTTGCACGTCGTGGGTGCGGGGCGGGAGCGGGTCTTGAAAATCAGACCCGTGCAGGACTCTGAGGCACGCTGCAGAACTGGAGTGAGTACCCCGAGGAAATCGATCCAAAGAGGAGATCATCACGGTCTTTTTTTGGAAAGTGCCACGTGGCGTGATCGCACTGTGGCCAGGGACATTATTAATTTGGCCGATGCTGCGGCCCAAATAATCGCTCTGATCCGGTGAGGTGGGGGCATCTTGCGGAGGAGCAATCAGTGAGACGCCCAACAAACCCGTGTTATTTGCAGCCGCCCTGTCACGCAGCAGCGGGGCAGAGGTTCTCCGCCCAGCCTGCTGCCTGTGGGAGCAGATGTGTTGCCAGGCTCGCATCGAGGGGGGGCATGCCGGGATATGAGGTCTCCGTGCGGCCCTGCACCCTCAGAATACCTACCTTTCCTGCCACCGGAGCTCTCGCTTTCAGTGGCTGTTGCCACGACGCCTTCACACACTGCCAGATATCTGGCAACGGGGGCGAGACGAAAGCCGGTTGTGCCGGGCGGACCGGACCGTAAACGGCTTACCGGCTTCGGCGGCAGTGGTGGGGGGAGCGGTAGTCCGACACGTTCCGCCGCCATGGCCATCACCAGGGGGAAGTCCTGGTGGGCAGACATGTGCGGTGGACTTCCGCGGATTCCGGACCCGGAAGTGTCAGACACCGATGAGGCGAAGTCATCTTCTTCCTCCTCAGCAAACAGAGCCATAACCCGCACGGCTGGGATGGCGAACGTTGGTGGCGTCGCCTCGGCCATCTCCTGGTCTCCCACGTCCACCACCTCGAGCTCGTCTTCGGCGTGGTCTGGTCCCAGGCACTCAAAACAGAGCTCGGCGCCCGCTATCTATTAAGCCGGGCATGAGTTTCCTGCAGTGGCGACTCCATTCGCTTGCCTGGAGGTAAGATACTTTTTACTTGTTTCCAATGCTTTTCTCAGGCTCGCCCTGATTGGCCAGCTACATTTATGCAAATTCAGTGTGTGAACGCTCGCATATCATCGATGAGAGTAGTACCCATAGAGTCCGGTAGAGTGTGAGATAGAACATATGTGCACTTATATGGGAGATTTTCACATTCCTTACAAATGTAGCTCATAAAACACCCTGTTGTCCGGTGGTCAACAGGTGCAAATGCACTACAACGGCCCAAAACACTTCAATTAAGAAATGCGCTTCAGAAACGATGCAAATATAACAAATATAAATGTACCAAAACACATGAAGAAACATCTTCAGCAACATGACAACACATGCAGAATTTAGAAAACCAACCTGACAAGGGACATTGAATCACGTCAGCACCTGTCACAGTACTGTTGTCTTAAAGTGTAATTTCACCAAAATTATAAAATACAACTTGTGATGGATGGGTGTGTCCCTTAATGTTACACATTTGAGTAAAAATACCTAGAAAACACGCCTTAGTTAAGCCCAGGTTGCATGGCAGAGGTACTGCAGGAAAGAGTAACACTGGCATTGAAAGTAGTCCAGGGTTTAAGGAGAAGTGTGCATCACCCACATGTGGCTTATATAGAGTAAATAAGAATATATTTCTCCATCACTCTACTGAACTAAACATTTTGATGGAAAAGTGAGTAGGTTTTTTCTCAGTGATGGTATTGTTACTCCCTGCTGTGTGAAGTGATATACAGTCTGCGATGGGAGGAGGCATTGTTACTAATAGCATCGCATTGATTTCTGACTACCGTACACATCGTTCAGATGGGATGTTCAGATACACACACACACACACACACACACACACACACACACACACACACACA
>CALSBZ010046937.1:398573-409590 GCA_943591055.1 Gobionotothen gibberifrons
CTGCCTCACACAGGGTGACTGGCTGCCTCACACAGGGTGACTGGCTGTCTACATGATGTGGCCTGCCGACATGGCCACTGTCATACAGATCATAAATCAAAGCCCTTGATTGGTCTCTGTGTGTCATTCAAGCTCGGGATAACCTCAGCTCAGGTGAGGTAAAGGACTCTTGAGTGTTTAGATAGTTAACTTAGTCTAAGTTCTCAGTGGGTCTCAAACGGTTTGGTCACCATTTATGTAAACACATATTTCCATTTGAGAGGGGAGTGATTAGTAAAATATGCATGAATAAATAAATAAAAAGTTAACTAGGTGAAAAAAGGTAAGATGCATTTTTAAAACTTGTTGAGAGCTAAAACTAGTCTTTGCTGCTGCCTCAAAGAGGAGCAGGGGGAGAGGAGGGAGACAGGAGAGGCTGGTTCAGGAGCACAGACACACTCGCAACTATAAATTAACCAAAAATAAATAAACAAGTTTCAATGTTTTTTCATGAAATGTTATGTTATTGGTTATGGCCATGATTTTATGATTATTGAAATGTATACAGTTCTGTTTCATATAGGTGTTTCCATAGATCTAGTCTCTTTATTTTGCCCTCAAAATGCACCAGATTGATGCATTTAACTCAAACATTTCAAAGTAAATCTTACCGGGGGAGCATGCCCCCGGACCCCCCTAAAGGATTTGAGGTCCACCCCCACTTAAAATCACATTGATGGCTTCCTAAATGCATTTATAAATACATGTATGTATTTAGTAGATTGAAACTATAGGGCTATCACTATGGGCCCTGTCTGTACCTGTTCGCTCTGCCATCGCGTGGAGGGTCTGCTTCAAGCGACCAACAGAAAGGTTCATGTTAATGTTGTTGCACGTTACGTCACCTCAACCCCACCCCCACCCCCCCCAAGTATATTTCAGATCTGTGGGAAACACTGGAACATGTTCTGGAAGGTCTGCACAAGCAGCTGTGTTTCTATGCGCCTCATGCTCAGGCTCTTCCTCTCGGCCTGGGAAATGGAGCTTTTACTGTTCATTAACACGACTGTTATTCTGACGTGTCTCAGCCCACCCTAGTGTTGGTCGCCCATGCACCTCATCACGATAGCTGCACGTGGACTGACTGGTCCCACTGCCTCTAAGCAAATGGTCATCTGTTGTACCTGGTATGAAGGTTCTCTCTAAAGTCATGTAGTGAGCGATCCTGCTGTCACCTCAGAAGGTGGTCAGATGAACCTTCTAGCATCAACCATGTTCCCTTTTCTAACACCATGAATAAAAGGTTTTAAATGTACATTGGTTCACCTGTGATGCTTCATACATGCACTACCTGTCTCCGCTGCAGGCCCCCCAGGACCTGCTGGAGCAGCACTACATCGACCTGAAGGAGAGGCCCTTCTTCCCCACCCTCATGAAGTACATGACCTCCGGCCCCGTGGTCGCCATGGTAAGAGATGCAGCACATGGGAGCTGGAAGTCAGAAGTGTGTTGATCATGTCGGCAGTATGAAGCAGGTCTCATGCCTCCCTCTGCTCTGTCCAGGTGTGGGAGGGAAAGGGTGCTGTGAAGACCGGCAGGGTGATGCTGGGGGAGACCAACCCCGCTGACTCCAAGCCCGGAACCATCCGAGGAGACTTCTGCATCGACGTCAGCAAGTGAGTGCTTTACTTCAGGAGCCAACAGATCAATGACGTTTCATCCAGACCTGCTGCTCTTAGAGAATGCAACAACACATGATAGACAACACGGAGAACAATCCAAAGAATACATTGATCACAAGAGCAATGATTGACGCATACATTCAAAAGGCTCCATGATGCATTACTCTAGATAACCTTGTGTGAAAGTTCCCCAGGTTAGGGTCATACAGACAGCATTGTGAGAGGCAAAGGGAAAGCACATGTCACTGTGAACACAACCCTTTGGGATATTAGCTGTTCTTTGGAGTCCTTGTATTGCCGTCTTCCTCATGTTTGCCCCCCCCCCACAGGAACATCATCCACGGCAGCGACTCGGTGGACAGTGCCAACACAGAGATCTCTCTGTGGTTCAAGGAGGGCGACCTGTGCAGCTACTCCAGCTGTGCTGCCAGCTGGCTCTACTGAGACTCAGTGTAGCTCTACCTCAGCCTGTAGCCTGGAGGGGACCACCACTCATGTCTGTCCCACTCATCATCATCATCATCACTATGCTGTACTGGGATACAAGTCTGAATTCATTCCTCCGCGTCATTCCATTAGAAACATTCCATCATCCCTAGATATCAGTTAGTGACCTGAAACTGTTTGTTTTGTTGACGGTGATCTGCTTTCCAATAAAATGCTCACAGTACAACGGCTCTTCATTCATTGGTCGGATTACAGCACTAATGTATTATGATCCTGATGGGAGAGATTACATGGTGATGCATCTCTAATGTGTGCGCGCCCTTTTCTAATCTCAGATTAGGGGCTCTTTCAGAGCGGCTCAGTGAAGACCTGAGCTGGCTCTCACGGCACTTTTAGAACTAGTCTGAAGAATCCATCTTCAAAATGCTATTGTGTTTGTCAAATGTTTAAAATAACATGCTGTATAACTTGGTCTCTATGACGATGCCTATGGATCTCACTATCCATTCAAGGCCTTTTATTCCAAATGACGCATGCTCTCCCTTCTATTGGTTTCTCAATGATACCTTTTTATAAAGAGTGAAGTGACAGGGTCTCACCAAGGTCAGAGCTGCTAGCCTAATATCTAGTCTGACTCGTCCCTCAGCCAGCATGAACAACGACGAGCCAAACACTTGGAAGTGCACAAAGGTGGCTTTAGATCTCAATGAAAAGCAGCACCAGTGTAAAACCATAGTTTGATTGTGCTGCTCTCAGAAGTCACAGCAACATGTCATTGATGCATCCTTTGTCACGGTTCTTCACCAAGTCCTACGTGCTTACTTCACATGCCCAGAAGTGCTGCATTAGTCCAGGACCATCCTTAAGGACAGACGTGCAACTTGCTCTGTTTCTCTGGTTTGACTCTTTTTAGCTTTCAGGTTTATTCCTTAAACTATTTTAACAATATAATTTCAACACTTTATCTGCTGTAAAATCAAACTAGTGTAATGTTAACACTTGAAAGACGCAGACCTGGGTTCAGGTTCAGCAGGTCCCTGGTCCTGCTCTAAGCTCCTGAGGACTGGTAATGAAACCCTGAGGTCACTCTAAACACGTCCTTACAGATGCAGTGTACAGACGTACACCTCCCAATCATCCTGTACACTTTAGTTTATACAGGTTTATTGAAATTAATTAATGTATCTCTTTTTAATGTGATTCAAAGTGTAGTTTTTTATTCTGTATTTGTGTTTCAATGTCTGAAATGTACATTTTGAGAGATCTTTTGTGTTGGAAGTTATATTATTGTTAAATGTTGCAACACTCGGCTTTGAATGTGACCTGTAGATCTTTCAGTAAAGAACTGCTGACAATCGGTCTTAAAGATCCACACTCACACAGGTAAGGACAGGGAACAAACAAACACATCCTTAAATGGTTTCATACACTTCAATGTTCTTGATGGAGAGGATCTCCTCACACATCACAGTCTGTTTGACTCAAATCCATACACATGAAACCGGTCCAGATGAGCTGCAGTGTGCCTCATCGTCTCATCTCCACTATGTTTTTATAATGACATATATTATAACTTTTAATATAAAATACTTTTTCCAACAATACAATTACTTTTTTGAGACATAAGGATTTGTTTTCTGATATACTATCAAATGACCTTAAATGAGATACTATACTATCGCTTCCTTTGACACACTATACTCTGACCTTTTTATCACCTAACATGGTAATAAGAATGTTTAATGACAAATGTATTATATTAAACACTATATGTTTTTTCTTCATCTCGTTTATGACATGCTGCAACTTTTTTGTATCATAAAATGAACCATGTAGTTGTTGCCAGCTTAGTGAACCCAGAAATGAAAACAAATGGCTTGTCGGATTAGGTTTTGGGCGTCATTGTGGATGTTTAGTCCATTTCTGACATTTAGTCAGTTTTAAGCAGAACGTTGCTGTATTTGTAGCTTGGCTACCATGAGTAGTGTCGCAACCATTGGATATAGAGAGCACAAGATGAAAATGATTATCTCAATCTCAATTATTTTTCAATAAATAATCAGTCCCCTAAATCGTCCAAATCCACCCAAAATGCATTAAAGTCGGCCCACAGAGTACAAATGCTTTCATTTTCTGGTTTAAAATCTGAATACTCAATAACCCGACCTGATTTTCATTTTAGGAACATCTGCTCCCAGTTGAAGAGACCGAACAATCCTACTGTCTCCGTCCGGCAGGGGCTCAGTCAGTAGGGGCTTGGACTGGGAGCTGTAAGGTCACCGGTTCAAGTCCCCGACCAGACCTAAAAAATTGAGTATGGACTGCTACTTGGAGAGGTCCCAGTTCACCTCCTGCCCTGCCGTGATGCCCTTGAGCAAGGCACCGGACACCCCCCTTCCCCCCCTCACTCACATTGCTCCCCGGGCGCTGTACACTAGCTGCCCACTAGCTGCCCACTGCTCCTACTAGACTGCTGGTACTAGGATGGGTTAAAAGCAGAGAACCCATGTCACTGTGTGTGACCATCAAAGAGGGTTTCATCCCTTCAGCATGTCATCAAACAAGCTGTACTCTGTTCAGAGGGAACACTCTGCTGTATCAATTACGTCCTTCTGACTGCAGATCAGTTCAGTGCTCCTGTAAAAGTATAGTCTGTGTGATCACTCTACAAGTTCAAAGTTAAAAAATATCATAACAATCAAACTCAGATAAAGTGTGGACAGACATGTTGACAAGTTGTGAGCATTACCAGATTACTGAACCAAATCCGGATGAAGGACGGAGAACTGTTCCAGGATCAGTGAAGGAGCTCCGTACGCTGAGGTGGGAGAAGTACTCAGGTCCTGTACTCAGGTAAAAGTAGAAGTACCAGAGTGTAGGAATACTCTGTTACAGTAAAAGTCCTGCATTCAAAATGTTCCTCAAGTAAAAGTAGAAAAGTATTCTCATCAAAATATAGTTGAAGTCGCGACAGTAAAAGTAGTCATTGTGCAGAATCCATGTCAGAATAATATATATGATATGTTTTATAATGATTGATCATGAAAGTGTTCTCAAAGCTGGTAAAGGTGCAGCTAGTTTGAATGACTTTGTATACTGCAGGGTAGCTTGTGGATTTACTCCAGGTGGAACTAAAGTCTGATTTAACACTTGATTAGATTTCACATCATTCATCCACATCTGTGAAGTAACTGAAGGTATTAAATACATGTAGTGGAGGAAAAGTACAAGTATCTCAAAATGTTACTTAAGTAAAGTACTTGAGTAAATGTACTGAGTTACTTACCACTCTGTCCAGGGCGTGTCTCACAGAATGAACTCTGACACACTGTTGGAAGTCATAAGCCTTTTTATTCAGTGTAAAAGTCAAATCTTACAAAAATCACCAGATAAACTTTCACAGCCATGCGGAAACATTTTGTAAACAAAGAAGCCATCCATCACAACCAATAACATGATCCAACATTTGGCTTTATTTACAAAGTCTATCAAAGCTCCATCACAGCACGAAGTGACCATATGAAAGGAAAAAATGGTGTACACTATCAAAAAGATGTACAAACTTTAAACTGCAATCTAATAATGTACCTCGGGGGTCAGTGTTAATATCAATAGATTTATAATTATTAACATAGATCTTTTTTTTTTTCATTTGTATCCAAAATATATTTTCACCATAACCCTCTCAACTCACAATTATTTTCAGACAATAGTAATCGCAATACATTAAGTAATTTTTATCAAATATATATATATAGCACCACGATATAATGGTTTAATATAATTGGGGGAGGGGAGGGGGGGCTATCACTTACAAAAGACCCGTGTTAGTATCCAAGAAAAAAAACAATTATATAACCACAGCCCGCTCCTCACACGTCTCTTTGGAAGCCCCTCACCACCAGGGGAAGAATAACGTTTTTCATGAGATGTGGCCCTAACCTAACCTGAATTCCAAAATGATAAAAGTGGGTCAACGAGACTAAATACTTCATCAAAATTATGAGATGGCCAAAATGTACGATTTAGCTAGGTTTAGGTTAGTTTTTTTCTTTTTAAAGGGTCAAAATTACGAAATTTGAAAAACGTAATAATTGTGGTCCGTGGACACCAAGAAAACTGCGTATTTGGTACTCCAAATAATATTCAAAGTATGTATGAGCCTAAATGTTGCCTCGGTAACACATTTTGAATTGGCATCTCATCATTTTAAATGTCTTTAAATCTTTTTTTTTTCTTTCATTTCTCGGTGGAAAGGGGCTTCCATATTTTCTGCTGACAGAGCAAGAGCAGGCTGGAGAACAAACAACAAAGAAACACGACATCAGCACGACATCAGCACAAAGCGTTCCTCTACATGCATTCACATGATCAACCATCCCAGCTACTGCACCCAAACACCAACACGCAGCTACCCGTGATGGACGTCACACGTGTTCCATGTTTAGAATCGAGGATCAGGGGGAAACAAGGAAGTTAAATATCTACAAGGAAAGGTGAGAAACTGAAGATCCAAAACAGTGTTGATTGTGCATTTGATTATTCAGGGTTACTCTAGAGGGTAGCAGCAGTTAGTCCATAGAACAGTCTTTTTCTTCTCTTGTACTAAGATATTAATGCAGTTTGGTCATTCCGTTTTTCTGCCTCCACCATGATGGAGAATCACTCCTGTGACAGATCCTAACCTGAACCTCCGATGATTGTGAGACACGGTCTGTTATTGCTCATTTGGTCTGAGAAGCCTTCAGCTGAGCTCCTATCATTCTGATCAGAGACTTCAAAACAAACTGGTGGTGAACACATCTCACATCTAGTAAGACAAGAAAAGACACACATCACTCAGATGTAGAATAAGGGCATTAAAAAGCTACAAAACATGAACAGAAATACATCAAATGCTTTGTGAGATAAGACCTTTTTTGCTTGAATTGTATGGAAGCAAATAGCGCCATAATAATTCAAACTATGAAGAAAATGAATAGCTGATGTAAAATGTAACCACTATTGAAACTGAATGTCACATTTAAATAACACTGAATTTATATTTATATATATTGATTTCATGAATTGTGGGCTCTAAAGTCTGAATATGTTCAGCTTGAACGTTGCGATTTACCCCTACATCTCAAAATATATTTATCTTTATAAGATCTTTAATCTTGTTCATATATAATAAATGAACACAAGATTAAAGTCTGACTTTTACTATAAATTGTATATTTAAATTATTATTTATTATTGGGATAAAATGTTTTGTCAGTTTATAAATCCTTGAAGAAAGAATTGCGTTAAATAAAAATACAAAGATTGTAATTAAAGTCAGGTTCATTCAGACAGCAGGTCAAACAGCTGCTATAAATGAACTCAGTGGTATTCATGCTTCAACATGTGTATCATATAGTGGGTACATTTCACAAGTTCTTTTTCATTTGCTACAAAGCTCTGGGATTATTATGGCACTTCCTAGCTTCCATACATCAGACGCAGATGATGTAGACTGAGCTTCACAGACTTCCTGAGAATGTCCCCATGAACCTTACTGGTAGAGATGATGGATTTAAATCAGAGAGCCAGTACGTATGTGAACCCTCGCTCACAAATATCACAGTTATACAATAGCATTTTGTTAAATCCTCTCATATGTTAATTATATTAATGTAGTGATCATGACATTTGACGGTGCTATGTTTTATTTCACAAAATTATATGCCATCTATTATTATTGCATAACATTCAAATTAGAAGACTGACTTATGTGCTGTGATAAAATTCTTCCGTGTTTGGTGTGTAGTCTTCAAGTGGAGCGTGTTTAGGAAATCATTTTCATTTGCATATGCTAACAAACACAGTCTGTTTCACACTGTTTGAGCTAACGTGGCTAGCATCAGGAGGTAGAAGATAATCAGCTGCAGAGATCTAGCTCCAAGAAGAGTCAAAAGAATATTGTCATGGAGCTCCGACTTATCAGGACTCCATACCATAGTTATTATAGTCATGAAGAATATATATATATATATGTATTTATGCCTGCGGTGTAATGTGAGGCTGCCCTCAGAGCATTGGAAAGCAGTACATGTGTCATTATGGGCAGACCTGTTATTGTGTGGCTCAGGTGATTCTAAACTAGCTTGCATACATATGGCTCCGACATGAGAACAACCTACACTATACAACAACATGAAGGATTTGCATATTAACCTAATCAAATATTGAACATATTCCCCATTTGGACAACTTCTTATTTTCAATGACAGAAACCAAAGCTTGATGCTACAATTGCTCAAGTATAGTCTGCAGTTTGCCACATCTCAGCATCAGTCAATCAATACAAGCATTGAAAAGCAATTATGCATTTACTTTCTTTTTCCATCTTCAAATACATGTATTCTGATGAGTGAATATAATATCAGTGTTCCATCTATAACACAGTGTAATCCACAGAGCTGCCGCAGATCAAGGCATGGTGTGGTTGGTAGTTCTGATATAGCACTTTGAAATCCAATTCAATCTATATAAGGAAATAGAAGTATTTATACGTTTCTATCTAGTTTTTGAATGCATTATAATTGCTTTCTAGAATGAATGAATTGACTGTCATGTTATGCTGATCTATACATCTGTGGCATACTGCAGACTGCACAGAGGTGAGGGGGGGCTCCACATCATCCACACTGTACATGTTGCAGTGTGGACAGTGAGAACATGTGAGAGTGTGTACCCATCATACCAGTAAGGTTTCTCTCTGATACACACACCCTGCAGATCAGCGTTCATCTCCACAGCTTCAGCCTTCCTGTTCAACATCACACTGTGTGTGAGTGATCACTGTGACCTCATCAGATGGGTGCGCTCCTGATCATCTTGTGCCAGGCTAATCCTAGATCATGTCCTCTAAAGTGATCTACAGGCAGCTGCACTAGCAGGACAGCAGAGGGAAGGTGGTAGTCTGGGGAATTGGAAAAGTTCAAAAGTGGAAATAAGAGTTGAAGGGACTTAATATAGCTGCAGGATATTCACAAGTGGAAATGTACAGTTAGTGAAAGCCACCTGTGCTGTGCCAGATCTATGTGAAGATTCAATGGTGATTGTGGATTACTTTTACAATTTAACAACCATTTTACAATCCATTTGAAAATCAAAGTGTTGTGTCACCTTACATCCGTGTGAAATAACCCTGACTGTGTGTATATATATATATATATATCCAAGTATTCATCAACAAATAAAGTATAGTAGCAGCCTGAATGTTTGACATCATCTGTTTCATTGTGCCGACTTGAAAGGATCCCAGGTGTTACCATGAATGATTTTGTGATTTATTGATATTGTTGTTTTTGTGCCCTAATGATTGAATCAGACATTTCTGAAGCTGTGGAAATGTCCTGGCCGAATGTGTAAGAATTGAAATGAAAAAGAGCAATATGAGTGACGCTGAGCAGCACTGCACTAAGATCTCTCTCTCACCACAGTTACACCTACACTCTGTACTTCTATTTCAATAGGTCTCCACATACTATATGGATATAATCACTTTATGAAACAATGCACATTAAGGTTCCCACACAGCCACCAAAAATGCAGATGCAAAATAATTACATTAAGACGAAAGCAACTCCAAAATCATTACCATATAAAAGAAAAATAAACTTCAAGTACTATTAACAAAGTATAAGTCCAGCTGGCAATATTGTTAGAAGGAAAAAATGAAAATATACACAACTCTGTGACGGCCAGCCTGTCGGGCGCTCACTGCCGACTCACCTGAAAACAACACAACGGAAATACAACATTAAAGACCTGGCTCAATTAAAGGTTCTCACAGTTTCTGCAGGTCTCTGTGCACGGCCCAGTGTGGCAGAGGCAGGGGGGGGGGGGGGGGGCTGTCCACACGCAGGAAAAATATCCAAGTATCTCTCATCTGATTGGATGTTAAGACAACATGATGTCATCCGTAGGTGGTCCGAAGAGAATGCCCGAACATGTGACCCAGGTTTAGTGAGTGATGCAGCTACAAGGTTAGAAAACGCTTCTGAGAAATCCTGAAGCCGGGAACACCCCCCTGAAGCCTGGAACAGCCCCCCCCCCCCTCCACGTCATTTCCTGTACGGACTCCATGAAGGCCTGAGGCGTTGGTCTGAGTGTGGTTTGAGGCTGGTTGACTCTGCACCTCCCTGATCCTCCATAGAGGGGTCCCAGAGGAGAGTCCTGCCCCCCTGCTCCTGCTGGTCCTGCCCTCAGGGCTCCTGTTTGATGTAGTAGCTGCCGGAGCCGTTGCTCTCCTGGTCCGAGGTGCCCTGTGAGAAGGTGAACTCGTCCACCTCCGCCGGGTCCTCCTTCATCCTCAGGAGAGGCTCTGCTGACAGAGGGGGGGGGGGGGGGGCATTACATTACATTTAGTTGACTCTTTTAGCCAAAGCAACTTACAATCAGAGGTGGGAAGCAACTAAGTACACTTACTTTAGTGTAATTTAAGGTACTTGTAATTGATTTGAGTATTTCATTGTTCTGCTACCTTGTACTTCTACTCCACTACAAGTCAGAGGTACATGGTGTACTTATACTCCACTACATGTATGTAATACCTTTAGTTACTTCACAGATGTGGATGAATGAAGTGTTAAATCAGACTTTAGTTCCACCTGGAGTAAATTCAGAAGCTACCCTGCAGTATACAAAGTCATTCAAACTAGCTGCACTACTTTTACTTGAGTAACATTTTGAATGCAGTTCTTTTACTTTTAACACAGTATTTCTACACTCTTCTACTTTTACTCAAGTACAAGATCTGAGTACTTCTGCCACCTCTGCTTACAATACGTGTATTCAACCATGAAGAAACAAGAATCCTGCAGGTTAGCTTTCTATGTATGTATGTATGTATGTATGTATGTGTGTGTGTGTGTGTGTGT
>CALSBZ010046937.1:431400-446330 GCA_943591055.1 Gobionotothen gibberifrons
AAAATGTTAATTTAAAGTAATAGAATGTTGAATTAAAATGGTACAATGTTAATTTTAAAATGTTAAATGTTGAATTAAAATTCTAGAATGTTAATTTAAAATTATAGAATGTTCATTTAAAGTTCTAGAATACACATTCTTAATTTCAGTATGTTGAATACAAGTTCTAGAATACACATTCTTAATCCTAGAATGTAAATTTAAAGTTCTAGAATGTACATTTTAAGTTATATAATGTTAATTTAAAGTTCTAGAATGTACATTTAAAGTTCTAGAATGTTGAATAAAAATTCAAAAATGTTAATGTGAAATTTAAGATCTAAAATGTTGAATACAAATTATATAATGTTAATTTAAAATCCTAGAATGCTGAATTATAATTCTAGAATACAAATTCTAAATTCTAGAATTTCGAATACATACATGTTAATTTAAGGTTCTAGAATGCTGAATTAATATTCTAGAATGTAGAATTCAAATTCTACAATGTTAATTTAAAGTTCTAAAATGTGGAATACAAATTCTACAATGTTGAATACAAATTCTACAATGTTGATTTTAAATTCTACAATGTTGAATGACAATATAGAATGTTAATTGAAAGTTCTAGAATGTTGAATTACAATTCTAAAATGTTGAATTACAATCATAAAATGTTAATTTAAAATGTCTAAAATGTTAATTTAAAATGTCTAAAATGTTGGATTAAAGGTTTAGAATATTGAATTACATTTCTAGAACGTTATATTACAATTCTAGATACAGCATTAGCTAGGATCTGAAATATTTATTGACATCTCACATTTTAATTTGTTATTACAATAAGCAATATTTTATTTCACTGTATAGTACTTAATTGTAGCTTCTATTTTTTAGCTCACCTTATTCTACTTTACTTGTATATATTTCACTCCTCCTGCATTATTAGTCTTGCAACATTCTCTCGCACTATTCGGTTATTTCTTGCACTATTTTTATAGTTTTTTTATTAGTTTTATTTGTTTATGTCTTGTATATATTTAGGTTGCATTGTTGGAGGAGCCTGGAATTTAAGATTCTCATTGCCATTTCTAGGCTGTAGCTACTGTGCATCTGACAGAATCTGAATGTGGGAATCACTCTTATAATCCTCCTCAGCATTTGGGAGCTACCTATTATACGTCCGAAGGCTGTCTGAGGAACGTCCAGAGCCTCGCTCAGCGGCTCACAGTCAGTGAGCAGGTTCTCCAGCACACAGCGAGCCAGCAGGACCTGCTCCTGGGAGCCCTGCATCAGGAAGCTCACAGAGCTGTGGCCCTGCTCCCCGGGGTCCGACAACACCCGCAACTGAGCTCCAGACCTCTGGCTCACCTGAGAGACACAGGAGAGCAGTTAGACCTCTCCACTAGGGTTGCAAAGGGGCGGAAAGTTTCCATGGGAAGTTAAGCTGGGGAATTTTGGAAATATTCGATGCAAAATTAAACAAAAAAACATGACATTTCAACAGATTAGAACAGAACATGTTTTAATTATTTTATTGAACAATTATTTGTTTCATTGAAGAATGAAAACAGGAATGTTGAGTTAAATGTTACTCATCCATGGCATGGATATTCAAGTGTACTTGAATGGCATCTGTTTGTTTTAGTCTAGATTATGCTAAAATGTACTTTCCCCAACTATATTGAAGTTCCCTCTGAAGAGCCAACCTTCAATTTAGAAAATTCCCAGTTTATTCCCATTGAAAGTTTCCATCTTTGAAAATGCCTGGAATTTTGCAACCCTACTCTCCACACACTCCTGTCAATCACCAGCTAATTGTCACACACACACTTGCAGTTGGTGCTCAATTTGAGAAGGGGTTTGGATTTGTAAAAACCACAGTTCATAACAATACAATCATTCATTGTTTGGTTACTCATCAAAAACAGAACAGGCTCTGTTCGGTTTTGTCTTTATTTCATATTTTTTTGCAGATTTTGACTTCTTATGTTTATATACATTTGTCATTCTAATTGTTTTTATTGATCTTTTTATCCAATTCTTTACTTGTGAATACTTTGTTATATATTTCTGCAGATGAACTAATAATGAAAGTAATCATTGATTGTAATCTACCTCAAAATAACAACACGACAAAAACCATATCTTAACATTAAGATATAAAACCTTTATCTATGTACATGTCCATTTAGATTGACTTTAGAATGCCGACTACAAACCTTTGTGAGCAGATAAATATATGTGTCTGGTATTGATCGACCCACCTCGTCCAGAAAGTTGGCTTGGTGTCTTGATATGTTTCTGTACACTTCTACAGGGACGGTCATCTTGGACTCCTCAGGCTTGGGCCCAGGACCTTGAATAGCACACCCTTGTTAGTCACAGATAAGGTTATCAGAACATAAACACTAAATCCTACACTTTGTTACATTTGTCAGAATATATTGAAATATGGCAAGTGTGAAAAAAGGTTAACACCTGCATGAACACATAAACACTCACTGATGTTGGTGCTGCTTATATGGCGATAGACGATGTAGCCCACTGTGGCCCCGACAGAGAGCCCTGCAGCCAGGGCCACCATCTTGCCTGAGCTCAGGGGGCTCTTGTGGCTCTCCTTCACTGCGTCCATAACCCCACGTGCAGCCAGTGGGATGCTCCACCTAAACACACACATGATACAAGTCTCCTTTACAATCGTCCCGTAAGTTACTGCTTACTTCTTTTTTCTATCCATTCCTGCTCATCCCCTCCCTCCCACCATCCTTTACAAAAAATCCGGATTCTGTTATTGCAAAATGTGAATTACAATCAGCAGGAGCCTATTAGCTGGTGTCAACAAGCCTCAGAGTTTTGTTGGCACCTGTACAGTCATGCAGCACAAAGCTGAAAGCAGTAGCCAGCCTGATAGACCAGTGTTCTCAAACATCCGCATTACATACAGACTTCCATTATATTTCATCCATTTTTCCCAATTGAATAGATGCTGTCCTATAGACATGAGAGGATGCGTGTTGTTCATTTGTGTAACTGAGTGTTATTTAGTGTTCTTACTCAAAGTACCCTGGAGGTCCTGAGACCTGAATGTGAGAACCACTGCAAGAGATTCTTACGTTACAGCTCTCTCAATTGCCAAAAACAATTAGCCTGCAAAACGTGCACAAGCAGTCACATACACACAAAGTAGACCCTAAATGATTGAACATTTAGTGTATATGCTGCACATCCACACAGCACTGCACTTCTGATAAATGCACAAAGCCACACTGCAGCAGTAATGCACTGAAGCTGCTGCTGCACACTGCACCGTTACCTCCAGCCATTCCATTCACCAGCCAACACTCAGTCAGTCCTTTTGGAGGCCTGTAGTGTCAGACTGCTAAAAACTACAACTCTCACACAGAAACAGAACGCACTTGAGGTAAGCGGGCATGGGGGGGGGGGGGGGAGCACACAGCACCACCATGCAGATGTGTGTCTCACTGAGAGAGGAGGGCTCTGGGGCTGTAGTTGAGAAACACATGGGATTTGGACACTCCAACGTCCATCTCGGTGACTAACAGACACAAATCTTCTCCAATCCTGGCTCTTTTTTTGTTTACATCCAAGTTCAAGACTACTGGCAGACAGGTAGAGGGAGAAGAACGTTTCAGCATATCAATGAAGTCACTAGAACACAGCAAAGGGCCAGCCATATTGCTCTGTGCTGTCCTTTTGAGGAGAGCAGAACGTCATCATCATAGATTTCATCACTTTTTACAGTTCTCTGATGTGGTCACAAATAATACAATACAGGACGTTTTTTTCTAACAGGACTGATCCTTGATTAAAAATAGCAATTTTGCCTGAAGAAAGCAGGGAACATAATGTTAGATTTCCCTGGATTTCAGCATTCAAAAGATTCATCATACACACTTTGGTGTCAATCAAATCAGTGGTGGAAGAAGTGCTGAAGTAAAAGTAGCAACACTAAAGTACTCTGTATACAAGTACAAGTCCTGCATTCAATATCTCTCTAGTAAAAGTGCAAAAGTATCAGCATCAAAATATACTTAAAGTACCAAAAGCAAAAGTACTTGTTTTGACTAAAAGTAGAAATACATTCATGTCAAAATACTCAATTAAAAGTAAAGGTCCTACATTCTTAAGTAAAAGTGCAGAAGTGTTATCAAGAGAAAATCTACTTAAAGTATAAAAAGTTCAATTAATTAATTAATTAAAAAGTAATAATTCTGCAGATAAATAGCCTCCATTTGTGATGTATTATGACATTATTAGATGGTTAATATGGTTGCATCAAGAAGCATGTTATCAGATGAGAAATCAGAATACCTTCATTCGTCCCACAGAGGGGACATTTACATTGTTACAGCAAAGGTGAAGATGGAGACAACATCAAATAAAACACTATTAGAACGGCCCGGGCATGCACATACTATTTTCAATTTACAAGAAACAATCATTTCCAATTTACATAATGCACAACAGTGGTGTCGTAGTAAAACATTATAAAGTAGCATTACATGGAAATATAAGGAAAGTATTTGGTAGTCAATGTATTTGTAACTTTCCACAAGTGAATAACAAAAGGCCACATGTGCCAACGGTTGTGCTGTGTTTCCAAGCTCTTCCGTGCAGTTCTCTAACTAACAGATACATGAGGACGAGACAAGCATCTCGATCATCTCGAGTTTGGAAGCATCATACTGTGCACAACAGTCTGGATAACCTTGGCTTCTTCAACGCTTTAAGCCATATTATCGTGGAACACTTCTTTTGTCATCACACTGTGACTGCCGCAAGCCAATACAACCTTAATCTTCACATGGGCAGAATGTATTTTCTCTTTATTCACGAGCTGCCAACATGACCGCAAACACACTCTCCCCTTTGATGTAGCAAGCTAACACTAGCTAGCTTACACCTTACACTGGTTACACATGCAGGCAAGCAAAGGCTAACCAAACGCCCTTAGCACGCTTACATAACCTGACAACACATCATTTTATATTTTCAATGTCTAACCTTATTGAAAATGAACAGTAAGAACGTGTAAATAATGAATGGCACTTACGTACACAGTACACACCGAGCCTCTCACTTTCAAATCGACCTGTCGGCAACGTCTGTCAAGCTCGAGGAGGAAGCTGAAGTAAGTACAGCGGAAACTACATTTACATTTAGGGTTAACACTATTTGTAGAAGAAGCACAACAAAGCGAGACAACAATATGAACGTTGCCAGGGAATCTGGCAACGTTTATATTGAAAAATGTATGTGTATTTATTGATTACAATTTACTAGAACTTAAATGGCAACTTTTACTTTGCAAGGTCGACCGGAAGTCTTCTTCTTCACTTGACACTTGTGTCGTAAGATGAACCATGCTCTTAAGTCACTTTTCTATACCGTCTCTGATATGATGCACTGCGCCCCTTTCTGATGTGCTGTTTTATGCTAAGTCATACATTCATAACAATTTCAAGAGAATACCATTTCACATAATTGGGTTACAACACCAATCAATCAATCAGGTGGGGTGGGCTCTTTGCCCTCGTTTCTGTTGGCTATGTTTGTGTCTCGAGAAGGTGGCTGAAAAATGAATAAAGGTTTCTAGTCCACTCATCCAAAATGGTCTCTGCTACTGAGACTTATTCTCCTTATAACATATAGAATTTTAAATTCACCCAGTAGTATTTATTTGTCTTTAATTTCACCATCCTCTTTTTAATCAGTGTACTAAAATGTTGTGTGCAACAATATTTCGACAAAACAATCTCATAAAAGAGCATATTTATTAACACGACATAATCAATATACAATTACATTTCTCAAAATTCCTGAACATAGACACTTTAAAAAATACAAAATATACATTTAAGTATCTTGTGAACTACTATATGATAGTCCATCACCCCCCCCTCCACCCTAATCATCTGACAGAGGTTCAGCTCGTAGCATGTGCGTGAGGATGCAGCTGTACCCGAGGCATGGTAACAGGACGTGTTAGAAACAGAAAAGTAGAACTACACAGTACACGTACATTGATCAAGACAGAGCATTCACCGGGTCTTATTCATGCAGCATAGTCCACAAGTATGTAACGGGGCTAACAAATAATAAAACCATCAATATTGTCTTCAGTAGTTTCATGCTGACTTTTTGTCAAGTCATCACGAGTAGAACCGTAAAACCAGATTGCGCTTTTGCACTCAATGACTTGTACCTCTTCACATACACCCCCACTTTAAATGTGGAACTTAAAAAAGCATTTGTATGAGTGGAACAGCTCAAAACAGGCACAGAGATCAAAAGGAGCAGAGGTTCAACAGAAGATTTAAGATCATGTTTGATGCCATTTTTACATTAAGAATACAAGTAAACAAGAATCAAGGCTGAGCAACCAACATCCCTCAGGACATCTGTCAATCATTCTGTTCTATTTGATTGACTGCAGATTTGTTTGGGTTTGGGGTGAGCGATAAAAGATTATAAAAGTGAAGTAAAAATTGTAGCATAATATGGAAATGTGACGTGATTCCCACATTAATGAAATCAGTCAAAATAAACTCAATTACAGTATATCATTTTACAATATCACAATATTGATATAAATATCAGGATATTATACATTTTCTGAAAAATTGATTGGCTAATTCCTTCTTTAACGCTTTATCCAGCACTGACAAGAATGACTTGTTTATGAGTGGCATCAAAGCATTGGATTTCTGGAGTAATGTGATACTAAGAAATGGCATCATCCAACTGAATACAGTAGCAACATTACAAATCCTGTCTATTTAAAATCATGACAGCACCACACAGAAGGCTGGTCTGATTGAAAAAGACCTGATACAGACGTCTGCTGCTTCACATCACTGAACACAGGACATCAATGGGGACACTTCAAATATGATGTTCAGCAGTTCAAATATTAAATCTGGGGCAATAGATGAAATCTACTTCAATTCCTATCATTTCAAACAAACAGTGTCCTGAGCTCCTGTCTGTGGAGGTGTGGAGAAAGGCAACTGACTGATGTGAAGCACCTTTCACAAGACTCTGGCATGTGAGCACCCCAGAATAAACAGGCTTATTGATGCAGTAGTTGCTCACTGATCACAGATGACTGCACAGCCAGATGCGTGCGTTCAAAGCAGCATGCTGGCACATTCTTCACTTAGATGACTTTACAGTATATATTCTAATGCAGGTATGTGTGTAGAAAACAAGCCAATTCAATCTTTCATCTTCAGCCCTTATTGTGTTACAACAGACTCGGTTTAGCTCAGGAATTTGGTACCAACAAAGAACATTTGTTTAAAAGTGAATACACACAAAAGGGACCGTTGACTGGCAGGTTATCAGGGCAGATTTCAATGTGGCTCAACAGGCGAATGGTTCAGAGCACCCAATTCAGGTGAACAAACACCTTGTTACATACAGAGTGTTCAGTATTAAATCATACAAGCAGTATGAAATAGATAATCATACAAATAAATAGTGTAAAATATATAAATAAGCCAAAAATGTGCCAAATAATGAAAGAGTTTCTTTGGGAATCTTATTTGTTTCATTATAGACATGTTTTTTGTATCCGTTTTATTTTTCTGAAATAATTGTTCCATTTATATTTTCAATAAAATGTGATTATCTATTATATAATGACAGATTCAGTTATTTAATAATGAACACTTTAGGGCTACACAGTTAAGTGTTTTCCTGTGAGAATCAGACTCAGTGTGATGTGTGTGTCAGCCTGTGTTTGGGACGGGGGGGGGGGGAGCGACCATGCACACTTCTCCCAGAGATGGAGAACCCAAGTGATAGTGAGAAAGCATAAACCTCTTCAGAAAACATTCCTCATGCCGTTAAACCTAAACTAAAACCAGACAATAAATATTTGCCTTTTTTTGGCTCTTTTTTTGTTTGAAATGAAAACGAGTCCTTTGGATTTCCCCTGCCCTCATGGAGTTAAACATTTGTGTCAGTGTGTAAAGCCCCCACTGTGGCATTTGGTTGATACCTGCTTCACTTCATGGTTCAGTGCTGTTGGCTGAAGTGTTCTGCAGTGTTTGCACCCTGCTTCCTCTGGTTTCCAGTACTAGATGGCTGCCAGTATCGCCACAGCAACCATTTCCTCTCAGGGAGCGCATCAGAACGGAGAGTTCATCCCCAGCTTAGTTTCAAACTGCAGCTTCTGTCTCTTCTGGTAGCGAACTCGCACCCTAAAGGGATAGAGGGGACAAATCAGAGCTGATGAATAAGACACAGTGGTAACTTAATAAGTACATTTACTCAAGTACTGTACTTGAGTACCATTTTGAGGTACTTGTACTTTACTTGAGTATTTCAATATTTGGTTACTTTGTACTTCTACTCCACTTCAGTTCAGAGGTACATGGTGTACTTTTCCTCCACTACATGTATTTAATACCTTTAGTTACTTCACAGATGTGGATGAATGATGTGAAATCTAATCAAGTGTTAAATCAGACTTTAGTTCCACCTGGAGTAAATCCACAAGCTACCCTGCAGTATACAAAGTCATTCAAACTAGCTGCACCTTTACCAGCTTTGAGAACACTTTCATGATCAATCATTATAAAACATATCATATATATTATTCTGAAATGGACCAATCTGCACAATCACTACTTTAACTTTTAGTTCTTTAAGTAGATTTGAAATCCAATACTTTTGTACTTTTACTTGATTAACATTTTGAATGCAGGATCTTTACTTATAACAGAGTATCGCTACACTGTGGTACTTCTACTTTTACTTGAGTAAAAGATCTGAGTACTTTTACAACCTCTGTTAAGACAGGAACATCATCTGCAGTAGATTTTGTACACATGGCGATTTTGCACAATACCGAGGAAAATGAAAGAAGGATTTGACTACTAAATGATCCAGAATAATCCCCACTGATCCCTGCTTCTTTCTGACGTGTTGCTTAAGAATCCCCCATGAGTTCAAGTCATTGCGATCATGTGTTCATCCTGTGTGTGATGTCATACCGTATCTCGTGCAGCTTCACCACCTCGTTGACCACCACCACCAGCAGCGGGGACAGAGACACCAGCAGCCAGGCCAGCAGGGGGATGTCCCCCAGGTCAAAGGTCCGGAGGCTGCCACGGTCACGCCACAACTGGTAATCCACCGTGGCCTGAACCAACTGACTGAGCAGACTGGAGGCAGAAGAGAGGGAGAGGGACTTAGCTCTGGACATGTACCATGGCTAGCAATATGTTTCTCCTGTGTATGGACGAGTGTGGACAGAATGATCCATGAATGTCCACTTGTGCATCTTCTGTGGGCAAATGCAGCGTGTTGACGCATTATATTGTATTGAGTTGTAACAGTTATAAAATAGAACAGCATGCTGTGGTTTAGGGGGCTACAGAAGTACCATGTAGAGACCACAAGAACCTTCTAGAATCTAGAGCTTGTCTGCTTGACTTTTCCGATGCCAGTAAAGGTTGTTGATGTGAAGACAAAAGTGAGATCTTTTGTCTTTATCAGTTCAAATATATCCTTCTGCATTTAACAGAGAAACAGGGACTACATGGCAGAAGTCTTCCATTCAGTTATAACATAGAACTGGAGTTACATCCAGATGACTAAGTACTTTGTGGCCTAGCATCACCTGATATCTAAATGTGAAACCAATGTGAAAATATAGTTAACCAGTGGATTATAATAAAGCAGGATACAGCTTAATCGCATACAATACACCCCCTCATGCTCACAGATGTAATCTGACACAGAACTACAAATACAAACTGTTGTAAGTCAACGGCATTGTTTTTAAATCCATACCTCAAGTATAACTCAAGTCAGGGAAAGTACATGTTATTTATCAATAGCCTCTGAATCCTTGAAACGGAAACTTTAACAAGGGGAAATATGGAGGAAACCTCTAGAAAAGCAACAGATGAAGGACAGACAGGCAGGAAATAGATGTGGTGTGTACACATTTCATATTTGAACAGTTCAGACAGCACATCTCCACAGGTGATGACTTACACCACAGGTACAGTGAGACACCACCAGGTGTTGCTGAAGGGACTCTTCCTCCACAGAGGCTGCGAGCGGTGGACGTAGCTGAGGGAGATCACCACTGAGGATCAACCAAAGACACAAGACAGGGCTTCAGGTAAATAACCGTACATGACTTTAACATCAGTAATGCTGCTTTCATAAGTGACTAGTCACTAGTGTACCTGTGTGTAGGACGAGGAACCCTGCCATGACCTTCTGAGTGAGCAGCAGGCCGTTTGACAGCTCCCCGAACCAGGGAGGAGCATCCACTGAAGAGCTGCAGTCACACACACACAGTCAATGTTCTATTACTGTGACACCATGACATCACTGTGAACAGGCCTTTAGATGGAACAGGTGAGCCTGAGGCTGCTTCTCCTACCTGGCTGCGAGGATATGAAGGCAGGTGACGGTGGTGTTCTCAGCTAAGGTGGAGTTGCAGCTACTGCAGCAGAACTCCTGCAGGGTGAAGCCGAAGGCCACCAGGTAGGCACACACCGTCAGGCCGAACTTCAGCAGGAAGCAGCCGAGGAAGTAGTTCTGGGTCTGGTTCAAGAGGTTCAAAAGATGAGCAGCTCACACATTGTTCAGTCTTCTGAATAGTTGTGTTTACCAGCTGTCTTTTACACTGATTACTGTTGTCTTAATGTTGACTTGTCATAGTAGTAAAATCACACGTGCTACAGATCGTTGTTCCATTAGTGTGTCAGTGAGCGGTGGTCATGCATCATTCTTTCACATCCAAATCAACACAGCCATTATTCCTTTTATAGTATGTGGCTTCCTGCTGTGAAGTCAACATGTAAACAGGTCTCTCACCAACGGTGTCCCAACAATCATGTTAACAAGAATACTACCATTTTGTAACCATCATCACTACTTCATTGCTTTTTATGAGACGCTGCTATACAATCTAAAAGAAAAGCTTTGCCATACTTCAAGCTTTTAAGAATCTTAAAGGAGCAGTAGGTAAGTTTGAGAAACCGCCTCGAGTGCACAAAAATTCCAAAGTACACAACCGAAAAGAATCCGCCCCTTCCTTCAGACTTCCTACAGAGCACCTCCTCCAACACACGTGAACGTGCACAAGATGTGAATGTAAAACAAATGTATAACACAGTTATTGTCAGTGCTTATATTTTTGAAGCTAGCATGTTTGTTTTGTGAAAATGTATTACAAATGTTACGTCTAGCTGAGGAGAGCAGGCTGCGCCGGTAACGTTACTGTTAGAGCCAGTATTTTGATTTGATAAGAAAGTCCACCTAATTGTGACGTCTGTAGTCAACGCACTATAAAGGACTACAATTCCCACGGCACCTGCGCTAAAGCCACAGTGATGGGCAACCTGTAGAGAGACGCCGTCGAGGAACAGTTTTTTAACCGTACTTAACGTACACGTAAACGTACTTATCTTACCGTAACGTACCGTACAAGTACTCTTTAAGTTATAAGCATTATCAAGACAGAAAGAATACCTAAGTTGTTTTGTTATTTTACTTTGAGTTTTGCCTATTTCTTTTGAATATTGTAAAGGCCTATTTTCTTTGTTGCATGTGCAAATGTTTGTTATGTTATTTTGAGCAAACACATCGCAACATCTTCTAAACCATCGGAGGCCAAGCAACACTTCAAATTGTGAGTACTTTAAGGAAAGAAACGAGTTAGAACTGTCTGTTTAAGGCGTCTAGTGGCTTGATGGAAATATAAGGAAGGAAGCCACGACAGTTACATATCAGCTCGGTGTGCTCCGTAAATAGTCGCCATAGTTGAAAAGCAACTCCGATATTGACTCTGGTTTGACTTCTCCTAGTTTCCACTTTCTTTTTCTTCTTTTCTTTTGCTCCATTACAGTTTTTCTTTTGCGACCGGTAGACGATATTTATGCAAACTCTGCCATGGTGAACGTGTCCTCCTGCAGCGGCTGCTGTTGCCGACTGTGCAACAGCTGCCGAAACACGCCCAATGACGGCACGCAATGACTGCACGAGTGTGTGTGTGTGTGTGTGCACGAGATTGAAGGCTGACAGACAGGTCGGCCAACCAGTTATTTTAGCCGGCCCGGCTAAAATAATTGGTCGTAGTTTTTACAGTATTACGGCTTCCACAGATGACGTTTTTTGTATGGATTTTTTTTCAAAGCACTTAGAATATGCATTGCTATCAGGATATTAAGAGCATTCCATGGAATATAACAAAAAGTGTATCTCGAGCCGGTTTCTCAAACTTACCTACCCCTCCTTTAAGTACATTTAAGTTAATACTGGTGTACAGGCATTGTAAAAGCTATTTCTTTGCGCAGCATATTAAAGAACCATTAAAATCCCCTTTTAGAAAGCACTCTAGTAGCAGTGCAAAGATATCAGAATCATTGTAAATAATCCTCATGTTTTAGGAATGCACGTAGACCTGTCTGTATACATTCAGATGCATCACAGGGCCTAGCTGCTATTGATCAGCACTATGATGATAAAGGTGTGTCTCTATGCACGTTGTACAGTAAGACACTGCTCAATAGCAGGAAGGTATGTTCCTCAAAGCTTAAGCAATAGTGATCCGCAGGAGACTGACGTGTGATCATACCTTCCTGGGAATAGCATCTAAGTTCTTCCCTGTAGCCACCGTCATCACGGAGCTGTCTGGAGGCTTCCCCAGGAACGACACACTGTCAACACAAACAAGTCATAAGCATGAAATGGTGTATGGCACCGCAAGATGAAAACGTAGAATGAGTGTGTGCAGTTTGTGTGTACCTCAGCAGCGGGCAGCTGAAGCAGGACATCCACAGAATGTCAGTGGTGTTCATGGGAGGAGGAAGCTGAGCCAGACACGCTAAGAACTGCAGGAAAACACATTGATCATAGATGTATGAGCTGTGTTTAAATGTAAACATGTAGCCTAGTGCAGCGTAAATATCCAGATGTGGAGTAGTCTCTCACCTGGAGGATGACGAGGCTGAGCTGACACTGCAGCAGGAAGAGGAAGCACTTGCGGATGCCGTAGGTGGTGTGTCGTGCCTGAGGCAGATTAAAGACAGATTCATTCATACGTTTGATTCCTCTCTCAGACTCAGTGTCAGTGGGTGTGAGCGTGTCTGACCTGCTCGATGAGCTTCACCATGCTGACGCTCTCTCCTTGGTGGAAGGTGACGGAGCAGCCCAGACTGTTGAGCTGACCAGAGAGCCTCAGAGGAGACAGGCATTCAGCATCTCTGTCGCTGAATCCTCCAGTGGCATATCCAAACGTCTCCCAGGAGCACTGCGAGGGGTACAGAGGGTCCAGAGCGATGCTGTGGAGGGAGGAGAGGGGACCATCAGGGTTATACCTCTCTGCCCTGATGGGGCAATATAACCACATTATTGTATTCAGCTTGCTATTCACCTACATCTACTCACTACCTGTGCTGTCTGCGTTTGCCATGCATTCAAACAGGTACACATCCCAAGTGACAGAAGGGCGCTGGTAACATGTGTGTACTTTAATGCTGAGTATTTACCTGAGGTTACTCTGTAGAAACAGCCGACTGTTGCGGAAGTTGGCGGAGCTTCCCAGACAGCATGTGACCTCCCTGTTCTCCTGCATGATCTTCATCATCTCACACATGGCTGTGAGGACAAAACAGGACCGTCAGTATGAAAGTAAAGCAACAACAAAGTGTATCCAGGACAGAGGGAGTCATTCCGATCAACTTCTCTCTCCATAGAAAAGGCCTTAATGCATTTCACATCTTGAGGGGCAGACGAAGGTAACGGGAAAAGAGGACACCTTAATGTAATGTACAAAACTAAAGGGAATAAGGCAGAATGAGGTTGACTCACTGTCAGGGGTGCAGTCAGTGAAGAGGGGCACCAAAAGAGGCACATTGTCAATGTTCTTCAGGTGAGGACGAACCTGGTGGATACCCCGAGGTAGCTTGGCCTGAGAGAGAGCAGACACATTGTTCAGACTCACATTCACAACACAGACAACACATCCTTTTGTGCTGGTGCAGTCTGCTAGACAGCCGTGACAATCTGAACTCCTTTATTGGTCCCACAAAGGGGGAAATGTACAGACAAAGAAAAGAGAACACTTTTATATAAAGGCATGCACATTGTATTTCAATCAAAAATGATAGTCGTAGCTTCATTGATTCTCTAAGCGGTGTTACCCTGTTGCAGTCCTCCAGAAAGCTGGGCACATCACTGTCTGTGGGCTGGAAGCTGGCCAGGTCCGAGTGGGCTTCCTCCTCTGTCAGCAGGGGGCCCTCAGCTTCATCACGAGAATCTGACACATGTGAAGAGAGCTGTCTAAAATCTGACATTTCAAAAGTCACATTTGATAAGAAGCTTTACCAGGGTGCACTTGTTGAGGCTGGATTAAAGAAACATGTATCTGAGGAACACACACCATACTATAGGAAGGACATTGGAACAACATGGAGGGGTTTACTTTGGATTTAACGGCACGCTCACTGTTCCAACAAATGTCATATTTGAAGAAAATCTAAATGAAAACCCATCTGTTATAAACTCTCCAAACATACACGTCTTTATTAGAGTAGTAAAGGCATCACATCACTGTACTCTCACATGCAGATGGAAATATCAACAACATATTAATAAGCACTAGACTTAAAACAGACAGTTCAAGATGAGGGGGTAACCTCCTTCAATGTTCCCTTCAAGTATTTATGTCCTAACCAGAGTAACCTTGAGAACTCGTACTAATGGCCAATTCAAATGGTACCTTCATGCATGGAGCCCTGCATGGGGCTGGATGGAGCTCCGTCACAGGGACTCTCTCCGTTTGGAGTCAGAGAGATGTGACAGTTCCAGCCTGTCTCCAAGCCCATCTTCTCTGCAAACACCTACACGGACACACGCGGACACACACGGACACACACGGACACACACGGACACAC
>CALSBZ010046937.1:480802-491569 GCA_943591055.1 Gobionotothen gibberifrons
CACACACACACACACACACACACACACACACACACACACACACATAGTGACTGTAGTTACTGGAAAGAAAGCAGGAAACAGAACCCAGTGACTTCAGACTTCACACGCTCAGTAATAAGATACAGCCAGACACACGATCCCCCCTGAGTATAAAACGTAACACTCTCTGGAGAATCCAACGTAAATATAACATTTACATTTGTTAAAGTTGTAACTATAGACCATCTAGTGAAGGGTTATTATCTGCCATAATGGCCCTAAAGCCCTCCTCTGAACACACCCTCCTCCAAACTTTGACAGACAGACAGACAGACAGACAGACAGACAGACAGACAGACAGACACACACACACACACACACAGTCAGATGACCACTAACCGGAGGTCCTTGGTCCAGTACAGGGTCAAACAGGTCATCAACGTAAGCATCCATCTGTCTCCCACGGCCTGCAGACAGGTGGAGAGAGATCAGAAGGTAAGACAGAAAAAAAACTGACCCCAACACTACTGTTTATGTACTGTCTATCACCTTCAACTAAACACATAACATATATCTATATATCGCAATATGCACTGTATGAACACGATATAAACTTAACGATTTAAAAGATATTAAATCTTGTTTTTGATCCAGTAGCATAATGATCAGTCTGAATATCCATTTGGTTTCAGTCCATCCATTCAGCTGACCTCATGTCCAGGTTAGCCATGCTTCTGGCTCTCTTTGAATCAGAAAGCTGTTTCAGCACACAAGCTGTGATAAAGCCACAGGGCACTGCTCTACTGTATGACATGTGGGGGCCATTGATAACATCTTTGATATTCCACAAGGGCAGAGTCTAAGGGCTTGAGCTTGCCTGAAACAACTAAACTGTACAAAGTGTTATCTGAAAATGTCTAAAGCAAAAGAACAGAATGGCCATACTTTTAGCCATCACTTGCCCTGAAGCATGTTATCCCTCTTACCTTCCTGTGGATAATCTCTCCCCCAGGAGCTTCCCTCAAAAGCAGGCAGCCCAGGAGCTTGCATCGGGGGTGCTGGTGGAATAAAGTCATCCAGGTCTGTGGCTGGCATCCTGAAGAGGGGGGGAGAGCAGCACATTACGAGAACATACTTTTTAAATAAAACCTGGATAAACCCAAACACCATCCGTCTGTTCAGTCTCTACCTGTCCCCCTGGCTGCTGAACAGGTAGTCGGAGTGTGTAGAGGAGGGCGTCCCTGGGGGGGGCAGCACCTCAGCTTCAGCTCCAGCCAGGAGATCCAGGACGAAGTCTGAGCCGGCCAGATCTGACCAGCCTTCATCCGTCAGGAGAGACACCGACCAGCCCTGCACTGCCTCCGGCGCGCCCCTGAGAACAGCACGGGGGGGTTACACCACACAGAGGAGGATGAACTGGGAACAATATACATATTCATCTTAAAGGTCCCATGACATGCTTTTCTGGTTATTACCCGTCCCCTTGTGTGTTATGTAGCTTTTTCTGCATGTAAACGGTCTGCAGAGTCACAAACCCTCAAAGTACACCCTGTAGGGAGTAAAACTCTAGAACGCCTCGTTGGAGATTTTTCTTTTTCCATTTTTCTCTTCCTGAGTATAGTGACGTAACGATACCCAGGACCAATGCGCTGTCTCGCAGACCTCACGCAGCAACCAGGAAACAACACCAGTAACCCAGCTCACACTGTCCGCTCCTCGAGCCTCAAAGGGCGGAGCAGCGAGCCCCGCAACGTCCCGCCAACACGGCCCCCAGACCCCACGCAGCATTCTCATCTGTTTGTCATTACTGGTGTCATTTTGTGGTTGCTAACAAACGCCATTGTAAAACATCATCACTGATGTTCAGCTGTAACGGTGGTGGACTCATCAGAACAGAGTGGGCGAGCTGACCAATCAGAGCATAGTGGGCTCATAGGGAGGGGGGGGGGGGGCAGGAGCTCCAACAAGCCGTGTAGGACAGAGAGTGAATACACAGACTATACAGAGATGCTGTATGAGAAACCAATGTGAGTTTGGAACATTGAACAATGTAAATCTATTCCAGTAGACCTCAACAATGGAAGTATGATCATTAGAAATGGCCATGACATGGGACCTTTAAATGGAGGTAGATCCACTGCTTGTTCAGAAGTACCTATAATGCAGGAGCCATGCAGCCAGCTCCTCTCCTGTGGTCCATGACTCCACTTCAGTGGTCAGCTTCTCATCTGAAAACAACAAAGCTTGTTTAGGTTCACACTGTGCTGCCGACATCATGTGTCAGGTTTCATGATGCTAATGTTTTCTTTCTTACCATTGTAGGTGTGTACATCCAGCAGCATGGTGCCTTTCCTCTGGTTGGCAGTCCACTCCAGCTGGGTGGGGGGGTAGACGCGGGCAGCAGGGGCCGGGAGCTGCAGAGAGGTCAGCAGCTTGTGTTGGCACAGAGAGCGGTACTCCCCCGGACCGTGGTCAGAAACATACCTGAAGAGAGAGAGAGCAGACTGAGTCATGGCAGACAGTGTTTCAAAGTGGTTTAAGGAATGGCATGGTCAAAAAGAGAACATCCATAACATGATTTAAAAGGTTTCTACAGAATCCAGTGCAAGAGTCAGACTAACAATAGAAGAGACTGCATTTCACTTTCAAGAATCTCAACATCTTCAAAGTTAAAGGCGAACATGTTCAGCAAATCATCATCATCATCATCATCATCATCATCATCATCATCATCATCATCTCCTGTTTGCAAAGCAGACCTGGAGCAACATTAGCATCACTATCACTTTAAACTGAGTGTCCATCAACTCCTGACAAATATCTGTCTCTTTAACCAAAGTTTAAATGCTCAACTGTCTTTGTGGGCGAGTGACTGTGTGTCGCTGCTGTTGTGCTCTGGGTTTATGAAAGCTGTTTTGCAGAAAGCAAAATCGTAAAAGTGCTTATCAGTTGAAAGAAACTAAAAAGACCCCACAGAGCTTTGTGAAACGGCATACTGTAAATGATTGCTATAAAAGAACCCTTTCACATTAAACTAAGTCGTCCCATTGTTCATCTAAATGTATTAATAAGTGCAGCTTTAAGTGAGCCTATGTAACTATGGGCCAAAGGGACAAGACTAAATGTTAGCTTCACAGCCATACAGTTTGCTATTAGCTACTGCTCAGAGTGGACCAACACTGGACTGGGACCCAGTACATGAAACAGCAGCTCTAACCACATTTAAATGTATAATACAAAAATGGTGTTATTCCTTCTTTGTAAAGTGACGTAGTTGCGCTGTTATGTCTTCTAACGCAGTGGTTCCAAACGGGGGTACGGGGAACCCTAGGGGTACTTAAGATCATTGCAAGAATGGATGCATTGTTAGGCAGGGATAAACACACAGCTACAACCGGGAGTTCAGTGAGAAATACATTTCTCATGGATTTATTTAAAATGAATAATTCTATGACGCCAACCTATCAGTGCACCAAACAGGCCGGGAGTGTCAGTAGAAAGTTGTGTTGAATACAAATACAAAGAGTATAATAAAAGAAAACGAGTAGGCCAATCATCACAGATGAGTGGGGGGGTACTTTCTGTTGTAATGCATGTAGCTGGAGACTATAGAGAGGCGAAGTCCCTCCCCTTCCGAGGGAGCCCATGGGACCCCGGAAGCGGAAAAATATACATTGAAGTCAATGGAGAGATAAACGTTATCTTTTGATCCCCGTTTGAATTGTGCCACGAATGACACATATGATGTTTGTCAATCTAAAAGAACATTTTGCAAGTCAAAAAAATAAAAATGTGTCGTAAAACTGTGAAGTTACACATTTTTTTGTGTGAAACTGCTCAGTGAACTACATCTCTGGTCTCGCAGAACAACACACGTCACCAAGATGGCCGTCACTACTGTCTTGTCAACAAAAGGATTGACTACCCTCACTATCACCACAATGAAACACGTCCAGAAGAATGTCATGCAAAGCCCCCTGCCTGCCTTTGATTCTCTCTGAACTGCCTGGTCTTTTTAATGTGTAATGTCAACCATTTGTGCAGATAGTGTGAAGTAGAAAATATCGTAGACGCTATAGCTAGCGTTAGCATTTCTCCCCCGGGCTTAAGTGTGTATTATAGAATGATCACACAGGTGTGACAGTACTCTTCAAAGTACACGAAATATGACTACTACTCTTACTGTTTAACATGTTGTGTACTTGATGTTACTTATTGTTAAGGCTAATAAAAATGACAAGGCTGTAATGCTAACTAACGTGCTAGCTACTAGCTAGGTAGCTAACTTGATCCAGCCACTCCTGTTCCCTTCATCAGACGGGAAGCGAAAGAACGAGCAAGACCCATTGCTGGTATGATAACAACCTGGTACTAAGCACACAGGCATCTTGTTAAAGTTATCTTATCTTAGCCAGCGCCATATAGATCGATGATATATCGCGCTGATATTAGATATCTCAGGGTGGAGGAAAACAATGGTGACATCACTTACGCGACTCTGGGATTTGTAGTCTTTCTAGTTGCGTATTTTTCATAGTCTTATATTTCAACAGTTTTACGACAAACTGTGACTTTTTTGACATGGAAATTATTGTTTAAGATTGACAAACATCATATGTGTCATTCGTGGCACAATTCAAACGGGATCAAAAGATAACGTTTATCTCTCCATTGACTTCAATGTATATTTTTCCGCTTCCGGGGTCCCATGAGCTCAACCGGAGGGGGAGGGACTTCGCCTCTCTATGGTGGCAGTGCAGTCACCCTGTAGCACTACACTGTGCTCTCCACTGACCCCTGTAGGTAGAGAAGGGGAACACCTACTTGAGCAGGGGCTTGTCCAGCGTGGGGGAGGGGGTGAAGGCGCTGAGACAGCAGGTCAGCAGCAGCCAGCCCCTCAGGCTGCTCAGATCCTCCTGCAGGCCCCAGGTGTGGTAGGCCAGCTGGGCCAGGATCTCGTCCCTCAGGGGGGGCCGGCTCTGACCCCTCTCCACGATGTAGTTACCCAGCAGCTGCTCCTGCCAGCCACTCAGCTCAGACTCACCCGTAAACCGCAGGATCTGAGGAGAGAAGGGTCGGAAATAATAAACGGACAAATGAGAATGAAACAAATATAAACTAAAGTAATCACTCTGTACCAGTTTGTAGATGTCCAGGGCAGTTCTGTTATCTTCAGGCTCCAGGGGGGTGAGGGACCTCTGGAGGGGGCGTCCCTGAGGCTGGCACCATGTATCCTGAGGAGGACAACATATGAGGGAATGTCACAATCCCACTCCCACTGTTCCTGTATAAGCTTTGTTTAGAATAATACACCTTTGAACGTAAATGTCATCTGAGATTGAGTTTGATATTGAAGCCTCAATCAAACAGAAATAAATTGGTACAAGATTATTCTTGTTTTTATATGTTTTTATAAAAATCCTTGTTTTCTTGAACCAGGAAGGAATCTCCATAAATCTCTGTAAGACATTTATTTATTACATTTTTACATAAAGGGAGTGGATTGAAACATTGAAATACTTTCCAACAACAACAACAACAACAACAACACAGTGTCAACAAAGTCCCTGGTAGATCATTAGCTAACACTTATGACCCAATGCTGTGCAATAAATACCTGAATATGTTCTAAATAGACATGTTTTTGTAGTATGTGCGTGCCCTTTGCTCACCTTTAAGATGGACTTGGCATAGCGAGAGAATGGGTATCTGTCTACATCCAGAGGCAGGCTGAGCTTGTGTTGGGCCTTCACCTGAGGGGGGGCCACCTCTGTGACCCCCAAGCCATGCTGCTGCCCTAGTGGACAGAGAGGGAACAACAATCACAAAGTGAGCGCTGTGGCAGAACAGGAGGATTAGCGTGATGTGTTATCTGATACAACGTGATGATTATGAAAAAGGTACCTGCTGCACTGCGGAGTCTGGCTGACAGCTCAGCAGGGATCTCCAACATGCCCACATCCTGAGGGAAACATAAAGCAAAGATGACCTCAGGAGAAACCAGACGGCTGGCCCTTAGATTTCTGGGAAATGTTACAGCAGGCTCTCTCTCTACGATATGGGATACTTTGGATTTGCTTACCATTCCTGGAGATACACTCTTAGTCTTTGTCACTGCCTTCACTTTATTCTTCTCATGAAATTCCTGAAATTGACACGCAGCAAAGTCAGTCCATCACACTGGGACCAGCAGGATCTCCTCTCACAATCTTAACGTTATATAGTTCTATTTCTGGCGTCCTTCACCTGAAGCTTATTTGTTTCACTGAGTAATCCTCTTGATATCCAGGTAAACTCAACCCTCCCTCCTCTCTGCGGAGAAGTGTGTTCAATCAGACCTATTCTTGGACACACGTCCTGTTATATACTTCTGCCCCTCCCTCAGGCGGTGGCCCCGCCTCATACAGCAGGGCACGCAGTTCCAAGAGTCCAGGAAGTGTGTTTTTATCAGGAGCTTTACAGCTCACAGAGAGGAGTTCCATCATGCAGCAGGGCAGCGTCACTCAGATGTGATTCATATGATGAACGCATCTCTGTCATTCCCAGTATTTACAGGGTGAGTAGTTTAGAAGTAGGTATCGGACAAATGCCTGAAACCTGAAGTATGCATTTCAGATTACACATGTGCGTGCAGACATACTCATACAGCAAATACTCTTCTTTTATGCCATCTTTTATTCATACACTTAAATAAAGAGAATGGGTCTGTTCAAACACACACAGCCCCACCCTGCCTTACCTCCACAATGACCGACCCACCCAAACCAAACAAGTGTGGCACACATCAGAAGTGACCCAAACGCACCCTGAGGCTCACTACACCCTGACAATATGTTACCAATTGATCAGTTTAATCATTTTGTTTAAACGTGTCATGTAAGAACGATGTCATTTGGAACTCATATCAGGAGTATAGATGTGACAGATAACAGTGTTAAAGCAGATCATGTCATTCTCATTAGGAAAAAGTGACTCATATACGCAATTGTATATCCTGTGTTTCACTATGTTAGTAAACGAAAGGATCCACACATGGTAAACATTGGTCAGCCTTAATTATGGTTGGATTACATCTGTTGACACAAACCTATTGCTTTCTGTTTAAATGAACAGGGTACTTCAACAATATGAGTAATGCACTGTTAGTTTATCAGTACCATGCACCGCTCTTAAAGACTGACATGTTCATGGGGGTCATATTCATTGGGCTCCAATATATATTGGTTTGAGGGCCACTGTTTTCTATCTTCTATCTTCAGTGTTGATCAGTTGGTACACCCCATAGGTGTACACTGAAACACAATTATTGTAAAGGCTTCCATGAAATGATGTGTATTCTGACATTCGTGTTCTCTGAGGATAATCCTAATGACTGCTGACCAGCGCCTCGAGCAGCATCAAAGTGTTCAGAGAACCCGACACATTGGCTTGGATCATTTTCACTCCTTGACCTTCCGTCTCAGCCAGATTACATTTTTTTGTCCAGACTGAACAAGGCAGTGGAGGATTTTAACTTGAACACAAGTAGTTTACCCTTAGTGTTGAACATATTGTAGTGGTCGATTTCCACTCAGCAAATGCACTCAGAAGTCATTAGTAACCAAAACACTGTGTTTAAATATTTAATTATGTGTTATTTGTCTTGCACTTCCTCCCTGCCTCAAAAAGGGGGAGTGGCTCGACTTGTTAGGTGTTGTGAGACTCACATTGGATTATTATTATGATGTGAGACAATGTGACTGGATTATAGACACTCAACCAAAAAAGTTTGAACATTTAGGTGGAATCACATGACTTGGAGACATAGATCAAGAAATCCTACAATAGTTATATCCAATGGAATGGACAGGGGATCAAAACAAGTTAAGTAAACACCGTCCACCAGGCGCCTCGGGGACTTCTTGGAGGAGTTAGATAATCTCCTCTCACACATCCCTGAAACTGGCCCTCCCACTGTACTTCTCGGAGACTTCAACCTGCAGACTGGGAAGATATCTGAACTAACATCTATTTTAACCACCTTTGCTTTCTCACTGTCTCCATCCCCACCAACTCATAAAGCTGGCAATGTCCTTGATCTCATATTCTCAAGGAACTGCACGACTTCTAACCTCTCTGTAAAACCGCTTCACACCTCCGATCACTTGTTCATTTCATTCTCTCTACCTCTTTCCAAACATAACAAACTAATCTCTTCTAACTCTGCACCTGTCCGCCGTAACCTCCGTTCCCTCTCCCCCTCTACCTTTGCCTCATCGGTGCTCTCAGCCCTCCCTTCCTCTGACTCGTTCCAACTCCTGCCTCCAAACTCTGCTGCAGAAACTCTCCTCTCTACTCTTTCATCCTCTCTGGACTCTCTCTGTCCTCTCACATCTCGGCAGGCTCGTCAGTCCCCTCCTGCTCCCTGGCTAAATGACGCACTGCATGCTAATAGAACCATCCTTCGGGCAGCAGAGCGGAAACGATGGAAATCCAAACACGACGACCTCCTAACCTATCAGGCTCTCCTCTCCTCTTTCTCTGCTTCCATCTCTCAGGCAAAAAGCACTTTCTTTCAAGACAAGATCCAATCTTCCTATTCCAATCCCAAAAAACTATTTTCCATCTTCTCCTCCCTCTTGGACCCCCCTAAAGCCCCTTCCCCATCCTCCCTTCAGTCAAGCGACTTTGTTAACCACTTTGAAAAGAAGGTTGATGATATTCGCTCTTCTTTTTCTGACTCACCATTACTCACCGCTGGGTCACCAGACCCCCCTTTACTCACCGCTGGGTCACCAGACCCTCCTCTCACCCACACACTAACCTCCTTTTCCCCTCTCTCTCCAAGTGAGGTTCTTACCCTCATTACCTCTGCCCGTCCTACCACCTGTCCTCTGGACCCTATCGCTCCTGATATTCTACCGTTTCTCACCCATTTCATCAACACTTCTCTAACTTCTGGTCACTTTCCAAACAGTCTCAAGGAGGCAAGAGTAAACCCTCTCCTAAAGAAACCCACTCTCAACCCGTCTGATGTTATAAACTACAGGCCTGTCTCTCTCCTCCCGTTCCTGTCTAAATCACTTGAACGCGCTGTCTTTAAACAACTCTCCTGTTATCTCCATCAGAACAACCTTCTGGATCCGCACCAGTCTGGTTTCAAGGCAGGTCACTCAACAGAAACTGCTCTCCTCGCTGTCTCTGAGGAACTGCACACTGCCAAAGCAGCCTGCCTCTCCTCTGTCATCATCCTTCTGGACGTCCCCTCCTGACCCAGAAAGCGACGCAGGTTCTGGTCCAGGCTCTCGTCATCTCACGCCTAGACTACTGCAACTCCCTCCTGGCTGGTCTACCTGCATGTGCCATCCGACCTCTGCAGCTCATTCAGAATGCAGCGGCTCGTCTGGTCTTCAACCTTCCTAAGTTCTCCATCACCACGCCGCTCCTCCGCTCCCTTCACTGGCTTCCAGTAACTGCTAGAATCCACTTCAAGACACTGGTACTTGGTACCATGCTGTGAATGGTTCTGGCCCTTCCTACATCCAGGACATGGTTAAACCGTACACCCCAGCACGTGCACTTCGCTCTGCATCAGCCAAACGGCTCGCTGCACCCGCACTGCGAGGGGGAACCAAATTCCCATCAGCAAAAACACGTGGGTTTGCTATCCTGGCTCCAAAATGGTGGAATGAGCTCCCCATTGAAATCAGGACAGCAGAAAGCTTACACATCTTCCGGCGCAGACTGAAAACTCATCTCTTTCGACTCCACTTCGAGCGATATAATTACTAACAAAGCACTTATATACTTCAGAGATGAATATCGTACCTTTTACTCACAGTATTAGTGAATATGTTATCAAACTGTATATTAAGTGGTACAGATTAGTTCCAACTGGACCAGATACATCAGTCAAATACTATGTACTGCACAAAAAGTTGTGGTCCAAAGTCATGGACGACATTTCCCACACAATGCAACTCAACTGTAAAGCATCTTAAGCCTGGTTGAGGGTACCCTCTTTCCAATTCCACATGCACAGTTGTGTAACTGTCTTTCAGTCTGTGGACTGTCTGATCAAATAGTGACTATTGTATTGTACTGTATTGAATTTAAATAACCATCATCACCATGTCATCATCAGGGGATTAGTTTGCACACAGATTCATTTAAACCCAAGCAAATATTTGCTCTTCATATTGAAAATGTGTGCCTGTCAGTGATTTGCAACTCCACAGAAAATACTCTTCTGACATTAATGATTGTTTTTTACCAACATAATCTAGTCAACACTTTTCTATTTTCCTAGTAATCACCATGCTCATTAACAGTGATCAGAAGTAGATGTGATGTCACCTTAAGCCCAACGTATATCTGTTAACTCTTCATCTTGCTTTTTAGTAACTTACACTAACTGAATCAAACTAGGCTAACAGCTGACAGAGGCAGTTTCCACTGTTCAGAGTCCAATCCTCATAAAACAATAACACCAAATAGAATGGAGCTGTGATACACTGAAGCCAAAATAACCAACATTTAGTTCACAGAGAAAGGCAAAAAGGCACAGAAAACACCAGCTGAAAGTAAAGTAGAGTCTGTGTGTGTTCGGAAAGCTGAATGTAAAGGGTTAAGAAGGAGGCAGCCTACCTGCTGGGGCTGAACTGGAAGCAGAGAGAGAGACAGGTAGAGAAGGTGGAAGGAGAGATGTGCTGCTGCTTCAAATTACACTCAGAGGGTTGAAGTCCAAGACCAGACTGCCTGAGGGTGTGTGTGTGTGTGTGTGTGTGTGTGTGTGTGTGTGTGTGTGTG
>CALSBZ010046937.1:497507-510507 GCA_943591055.1 Gobionotothen gibberifrons
AGTCTGACAGGAGAGGACTCTCCTCCACTTTGTTGTTGAAAAAACTCATTATATCCGTTAGCGTAGCTCGCTAGCACCAGAAGCTAACAACAACGATCTCCGGTACCGGTGCGCTCTCTCTCTCTCTCTCTCGCTCGCTAGCTTTTTAATAACCATTTTTCCTCCTGGTCTCTCGCGCCCCCCCTGTCATGCCTCTGCACGCCCCACACTTTGGGAACCACTGCTCTAGAGGTTCTCATACTGCTCCACAGCTCTGAATCAGTGTGTGTGTCAGTGTGTGTGTCAGTGTGTGTGTCAGAGTGTGTGTCAGAGTGTGTGTCAGTGTGTGTGTCGTGTGTTGGTACCTCTCCAGGCGGGTGGTGAGTTCTGTCAGGGACTGCAGGAAGTGAGAGGCAGCGGTGGAGGGCTGCTGCCGGAGACCCTTCCCCCTCCAGCCCAGCTCTCTCTGCTGGATGTAACCGTCCTGAAGCTTCCGGAAGAGCTCCGACACCGTCTGACACACACAATCACAGGGAAACTGTAAAAATAGATTTTTTTTATGATTTCTTCAATATCTATATCTTAAAGTTTAATATGATCACGTTAGTATTTAGTAGAAGAAGAAACAGAGGCATTTTCTAGTAAAAACCTATATTAAAGGTGGGGTATGTAATTGATTTCAGAAACACTTTTTGTTATATTCCATGGAATGCTCTTAACATCCCGATAGCAATGAATATATGAAATGCTTTGACAATAAATACATAAATAAATGTCATCTGTGGAAGCCGTAGCGCTGTAAAAAGCACGACCAATCATTAGTGCTTTTAACTGGATGGCCTACCTGCCTGTCAGCCTTCCATCTGTGCACAAACTTATCTCGTGCCCTCATTGGTCATGTGCGCGTTCGTGTTCCAGTTGTGTATTTTCAAATTCTAGCGCACTCGAACTGGTTTCTCCAAAATTACATACCCCACCTTTAAGCATTATTACAAGAAAAGGTTCTAACCATCTGAGACCTTTGGGATCCACCCTGGGGACCCTACTGTCACGGGCTCAATTTAACAGCTGGAATGAAGCTACTAAGACTAAAGGAATCCAATGTCACGTCGCCATATTTACAGGAGTATCTTAACCTCTCACGTTACAGTATCTGAACAAAAGGCTCCTCTCTATAGACATACAAATCATGCGGTTTTACATATAAATGTGTTATTAATGCAAATTCAAAAAATTACTTTATTATTTCTGCAGCATGAGACCCTGGTATTGCAAGAGTTGGGAATGACTTGAAATAGGAGACTCTAGTGGATTCAATGCGCACGATTGATTTCATGTGTAATGATGCCAGCCACCATAGCAGTCATTTCATTGTAGTAAGACCATTCATTGAAACTTGACCTCAATATGAGATGAGCTGCTGTGACCTCTAACCACAGCCTCATAAAACTTTACGATAACAAACTACAGACTGGAATCGTTCAGAGGATAAACGGCTTTCCTATATAAATTGACAATAAGGGGCTTTTCTGGTCAGTTTTCAGGAAAGCAGCACTCACTATCCAATATCCAATACATGTAAAATGTCAAAAACGTTTGATACCAGGTCACATCGTGACTTTCAATTTTTTCCTATAGTGTTCTTGATGTGGTATTTTGGAGAGATTTTATAAACTCTGAACTTCACAAATGTTGCCACAGAGAAACACATTGCTTATAAAATATAGATATTTTATTAGCTTCTTGGCGGCACTTTCGCAACTACAGGTGTTATATAGTTTAAATGTTTGATTTACAAACTTGTGTAATCCAATTAAATAATATTATTTAAAACTACTTTAAATGTAAGCCAGCTGTTGCACATGTTGCTAAGCTACAGAATAAGACCCAAAGCACTCTCTTTGGGTCTTATGCCCGATGGTGCACCTTTAACCGGCTCCTGGCAAAAAGCTCCACCACCTCTGTCCTGAACTGGTCGTGGTTCTTATTCAGGAAATTATGAACCTGGAAACAGAGTATATGTTTATGAGAGGTTGTTGCAGCAGATGTGCTGCATATTTAGTACAGTGTGCTGTGCCTGATACCTGATAGGTGACAGCTCCGGCGTAGTGATACACAGTAAAGACTGGCAGGGGGTTCTTAGGCTTGGCATAGTAGGGGCTGTTCCCATGGTGATAGTGGCACTTCTGGAGGAAGGTGTGGTCAGTGGCCTGATTGAAAAAGGGGAACAATACTTAAAAACATATACAAATTCACTTAAATGTTTATAATTCTTCCAGATCAGATGTAATAACCACGGCATACTGCCATACAGGCAAAGCAGTGTTATTGAATATAAGTATAATCAAGGTGTTTATAGGGGATATAAAAAGTGAGAAGACAATATACTCACAAACAAAATATAACATCATAAAAACAGATCACAGTACCTGGCAAAGTAACAGGTGAGTATCTCGGCCACAAACATTAGTCTTTCTATGTTTTTCCTGTTCGTCTTCGTGTGTGTGCATGTGTGTTTGTGTTAGTCTGTGTGTGCATGCGTGTGTGTGCATGCGTGTGTGTGCTTGTGTGTGTGTGCATGCGTGTGTGTGTGCGTGCGTGTGTACCTGGGGCAGGCAGGTCTGATCGTCCAGTATGCGCAGGATGCCGTGGGGTCTGGAGGAGATGAGCTCCAGACAGGAGTGGAAGTCCTTCAGAGGCATGGGGTACCACTGGATCTGCTCTGCACTGTACTCCTCCTGAGGAACACAGACACTGGCTCTCAGGCTCCTTGCTAACACACTAGCACACAGTGTAAACAAGAAGTTTGCTCTCCCTGATTTGTTAACCGTGCACATCTTAACATTTAACAATGCCTTTCGCAGGGACTGGATCCGAAGCGAAAACTACGTCCTCTTAATGTTAATAAATCCTTTATTATGGAATTATTAACAGTTATCTGTGCCTTTTTATTTAGTGTACGACATACAACACATTTCAAAGTTGAATGCATTGTGGGTGGTGTTGGAACTATTTTGTATAATCGGTTCAGGTAATTGTTGTTATGTGACGACTACACAGTCACAGCACCAAGCTGGAGTTTTGTCAATGTGTGGAGTTTTTCTAGCGAGCTTACTAGTTAAAAAGAGTGTTTGGAGGAGGGTGCAGTCAAAAGGACTTTCTCCAACCTGGCAACCCAAAGGTTTGTTAGTAATGGCTTTTAACTGATATATAGGGCATAACTAAATGTTCTCATCCACTATTGATAAAGTCATTACTCTCAGATTATTAGTATGTAAAGGATGATTTATTTAACAGTGTCGTATATAGGGTCAGGTGTTCTCCATGGACCTGTCCGGACACTGACCTGCTCCTGGGAGATCACCGCCTTGTTGACAAAGTGCTGCAGCTGCTCGTTGGCGAAGTTGATGCACAGCTGCTCGAAGCTGTTCACTGCCAGGTCCTGCAGAGGAGAGGGATCACAGCATCACCACAGGCAACACTCAGATACTTCTCCCGATGGTGTGCAGGGTGAATACCAACCTCAAACCCATAGATGTCCACTATGCCCACCGTGCTGTCCATCTCCGAGGGGCTCAGCCAATCATTGATCTGCTCCAGCAGCCAGTCAAACAGCACAGAGTACAAGGCTTTGGCAATGGCATCTCTGCAAAGAGGACCGGGATGAGAGAGGGGGGGGGCTTTAATGCAAAGGCTTTACAGAAAAACCTGCCTTAAAAACTGTGGGAGTGGAGTTTGGAAGAACTGAGTAGAGTAACAAAAAATAGACACTTTATCGAGCTTCACTATAAGAGAAGTAATATCAAGCATATGTAGGCTTGACCTTTACATATGACTAAATATCTGATCTCAGCCTCTGCTGCAAACATTTTTATGGACGCATACAAATCCATGGGCTATTTTCTTTTGATTTTACGGTCTTCAATTCAATTCGAGAAATGAATCCACGTTTATTCCACTTGTCTACTTTTAAGGTTGAAAAAGTACAGTGCGATCATATCGTTATCACTCTGGCGATTGTTGAGATGTGTGTTGTGGAACTAGAAGAGTGGAACAGTTCTTCACTCCTAAAAAGAAGCTGTGAGGATCTGCTTTACTGTCTTTGAGAAGACTTAGGAGTGTGTCTCTTCGGTTACTTTATGGGTTGCCATGGCACTCTGGAGACAGTGGCGGCTCCAGGGAATGGCTGGGGTAGGCTACAGCCCCCCCCCCCCCCCTTCAAGACAGCATCTGCGGTCTCCGAAGCCTGATAAGAATGTGTGTGTACAAAACGCAGCCAACTCTAACTGATATGAGCTGGGTCCAGGCTCAAGGGCGTATGGCACTCTCAACTCTTTCCAGGACAAGCCGGGGCCCTGCCTGCCAGTAGCGTTGCCGATATCTGTGTTGATAGGTAATAGATTGAGAGCGGTGAATCAGCTTAGAAACAGGAAGCGCTCAAAAGTTTGTGTGAGTTTATCAAATTTAGCAGTGATTCCATGTCAGCCACAGCTTGTCACAAAATACCTGACTGATAGTGCATTTAACAAACTTAAAGGTTTTTAATCAATGATTTTATCACTGAGCACAATCTGGATGTTATGTTTTTAACGGAAACTTGGATTGAACAAAATAACAGTGCAGCTGTTCTTATCGAATCAACCCCTCCCAACTTAAGTTTTATGAGTCAGGAAAGAATGCATAAGAAAGGAGGAGGAGTTGCTATTCTGTTCAATGATTCCCTTCAATGCAGGAAGACATCTTATGGGGACTTTGCTTCTTTTGAATATGTGGCCCTTCAGCTGAAATGCCCCTCTCGAGCTCTGTTCCTAAATATCTATAGACCACCCAAATACTGTGCAAGCTTTTTTGATGACTTTACTGAACTGCTGTCTATAGTGTGTATTGAATTTGACCGTCTAGTCATTGTTGGTGATTTTAACATCCATGTTGACAACCCCCAGGACAGAGGGGCTAAAGAACTGTTTTGTGTTCTTGATAGCTATGGACTGACTCAGCATGTGACGGAGCCCACGCACAATAAGGGGCACACTCTGGACTTAATTATCTCAAAGGGTCTGAATATCTCTAAGGTTGTGGTGACTGATGTTGCACTCTCTGATCATTCCTGTGTTTTCTTTGAGAGCTTTCTTTCTGTTCACAAAAATGTTCAAAAAGAGGTAACCACAAAGCGATATTTAACTGAAAATACTAGGGAAATGTTTACTTTCTTCCACACTTGCCCCTGCTAACATCTCAGTAAATGAGCTAGTAGATCATTTTAATTCAAAAATTAAAATTTGTATAGATGCCATTGCTCCAACTAAAGTAAAGGAAGTGGGAGAAAATATCTCCATGGAGAAAGGTCATGACCGTGAAAACAGAAAAAAGAGAGTGTCGAAAAGCTGAACGCAGGTGGCGAAAAACAAATATCGAGCCATGCGAGTTGAAGGAACCAGGTTTTTCTGCATTTTTGTCAAACGGTTACGTGTCATTGGTGGGAAGTGACCTCAGCGTGCCGGTAAAGATTTTGAGAGACACTGCATCGTATGATTCATACATTCTGAGCTCTGTGCTACCATTTTCTGACACATCTAGAACTGGGGACTTTGTTCTGATGCGATGTATGGGAATGAGTGTTGTGCCTGTTCCTCTGCACTCTGCTTATCTCTGGTTTGGTGCAGGGTGAGGTCGCCATGGGAGTCCGTCCTGTAATGCCGATTGAAGGTGTGGATGTTATCCTGGGTAACGGCCTGGCTGGCAGCTGTGTGTGGGCTGAGGGTCCACCGCCTGCCATAGTGTCATCTTCACCCACTGTGACTGTTAACCCAGAGGAGAATGCTAAGTGCTCCCCTGGAGTGTTTGTGGCTGGCGCTGTGACACGGGTGTGAGCCGTGCACAGGGGGAGTCTGAGCAGGGTGAAGAGGTGAGTGAGACAGATTATGTGGTTGTTCCTGACTCATTGTTGTCTGTATCCCGCAGTGAATTGGTGGTAGAGCAGAAAGCTGATGTCTCCCTCAGTCCGTTCTTGGAGGCGGTTCTCTCCACCGAGGATGGAAATGGTGCCACCAGTGGTTGTCTGCTGCAAGGGGAGCAGCTGGTCAGGAAGTGGTTGTCATATGGGAAGAGCTTCATTGGTGAGCCAGTTTTCCAGATTGTGGTTCTTGTAAAATTTCGTGAGGAGGTCCTCAAGGAAGCGCATAAGCAATCGGGACATCTGGGTGTCCGTAAAACATGTAATTACATGTTACAGTATTTATTTTGGCCTCGTTTGAAGAGAGATGTGTCTCAGCATATTAAATCATGTCACACATGTCAAATGAAAGGTAAGCCAATTCGGTCAAAAGAGAAGTTGTCGTCTGCCCAGGTAAGGATGAAACATCTGTATGAAAGAAAAACTGAGCAGCGCTCGTTTAGTCCTGGGGGTCAGGTCCCGTAAGGGGGTGAAAAGTTAGGATGATTCTAAGGGCCCGTGACTGACAGGGGCCCAAACAATTTTAGAACATTAAGAACAGTAACCTTTCATCATTCATCAATAATTAACATTAATAGAACGTTATATTGATAATGTACTCACTAAACTTACGATTCATTTAACTTATTTTCTTCCAAAAGTTAATTCTTCCAAAAGCCTCTGTACACCCCCTTCTATTTACATGTAATGGTTTGGTCCTGCCTCCAACCGCGGTTCTGCACCGGCACTTACTTTCTAGCAGAGAGTGAGAGCCTGTGAGGAGGGATGCTAGTACTTATGTGTGTTGTGAACCATATCTCAACGACTAACAAAGTCAGGCTTTCAAAAAAGAAAGGAGAGAAAAACATGAGAGAGGGACTAAAGGGCGACAGTATGTCACCCAGTTTTTCAAAAGAAAAGATGGGTGAGGTCCATGAGTGGTGGAAATTAGTCTGTTAGCTAAGCTTAGTCCATTGTAAATAATAATGTACTAAGCTGACAGTAAGTACTGTTAATATCTTCACAGAAAATTCAGAGGTTTTTCATTTCACTGCTCTTTTAGCTGATATTTAATAAATGCAGGTACATTTTTAGCAGCTATTCATACTAAATCAGTTGTCCCTTCCCCTGGTGCCAGGACCAACATATCCATCTTTAGGCTCAGCATCCCTGTCCCCCCATAATGCTGAACCTGAACCAGCTTTTCTCCCAACTGAAGGAGGTGAGCAGCATTGTGTTGAATGCCATGCCACTTAACATATCTGAAGGGAGACTGGAATACAACATATATATACATATATATCAAAACAAAAAGCTAACATCTCATTTCAATAATACATTTCAAACACAGTATATTCCCACATATTTAAGTTATATTTATTTGGATTGATGCATTCATATTGAGAATGTTCCATTCAAAATTGTATTATTAAAAATGCATTTACACCATAAAAGATGACTATTGAGATCTATTGTCAGGAATGTTAGTCTTATCAAATAGTGAATTCTACTGCAGCAGAATGTTGCACGTCTGCACAATGTTATATTTTCATAGCTCACTGTCAGTAAATATTGTGCGGTTACTATTGGACTACAAGATAGATGCAAGCCTGTACAGGTAGAGTTATTTAAAGCATAAATGAGTCGGTTGGGTTCTGGAGGTGTGGTTACAGCAATTGTGCTTGGTTGGCGTGGCCTGTGCCTGGTGGTGGGGCCCAATGCGATATCTTTTCATGGGGCCCAAAATCCCTGGCGGCGCCCCTGGTCAGGTCCTGGTTTTGTTGCCAAGGGCTAGTTTGCCGTTTCTGGAAAAACATTCCGGGCCTTTCCATGTGCTGGCTCAAGGGACTGACAAGAATTGTCTCCTGTCCACACCGAAGCATAGAAGAAGAGCTCCTAGTTTGTTTGGGTTTGCCTGACGGTACTATGCTGTTTGCTCTGGTCTTTTAGATCTACTCTGTCCCTCTTAAATCACTTCTTCAGGCGCTGGAGTTGCTGAGTGGGCAGGGGAAGGTTTGTTGGCTGGTTTGAAAAGCAGTATAGACGTCAGTCTGGAGTTTTTGAAGGCTGTATTGTTTTGGTGAGAAGAGGGTCCTGTTGGGTAGCCTGGGTTGACGGTGTTCCTAGTGGAACTCCTTTCTTTATGGGGGAGTGTGACGACCCCTCCACACCACTAGGCATTCCGTGGTCTCTCTCTCTCTTTGTTTACAGGATCCGGTGCTGCAGGGCCGGCATTTACCTGATGAGCTGCACCTGGGTCGAAAAGGCTATAAGAAGAGAGCCCAGCCGGATACGTCTCTCTCTCTCACTCCTCTGGGCACTCTCTCCGTGCCAGCCTCGGGGACCTGTTGCCGGTTCCATTTACTTGTTCGTTTATTATGAATAAACGATTATTATATTCATACCCCTCGTCTCGCCTCCCAGCTTTTTGTTGCAGCCCAGGAGCCGGGTTGTAACACTTGGCTTTTATAATTTGGAATTGAAAATTGCACGACAGTCTTTCTTCTCTGACATCATTGTCAAAAACAACGCATGTGCCTTGTTTGCTACCGTTGACAGACTGAACAAAACCCCCAGTGTTGATAGCCTCTGAATTTCTATCTATGAATTTGCCTTCTTCACTGACAACATTCAGAACATTAGACAAGCAATCAGTGCCTCTGCATCAGGTGCAGCAAATGTTTTGTCCCTGTGTCCACTTAAAATCAATTCAAACACCATGACACAATTCCATGAGATTAATGATAAAAACCGAGAGGACATTATTCAACCTCTGAAATCCTCCTCCTGCTGCCTTGATATTATTCCAACAGGATTTTTCAAAAATGTTTTTCATTGCATGGTCTCAGATCTACTTCATATAGTAAACAAGTCTCTTCACTCAGGTGTTTTTCCTAAAAACGGTAATGCTTCAGTAATGAACAATTACAGGCCCATATCAAACCTCCCATTTCTAGGTAAAATCATTGAAAAAGTAGTTTTTCAACAGTTGAGTAATTTATTGCATTTAAATAACTGTTTCGATGTGTTCCAGTCAGGCTTTTGTCCACAGCACTGAGACTGCTCTTGTAAAGGTCTTCAATGACATCCACTTAAACACAGACAGTGGCAGAATTTCAGTGTTAGTATTTTTGCTGGAGCAGAAGCCCTCACGCAAGTAAGGTTGACGTGGTCATCAACAACGCCCTCAGGATTATAACTGGATGCTTGAAGCCTACCCCTGTGTCCCTCTTGCCAGTCCTCGCTGGAATAGCTCCGGCCGGCTGCCACCCTCGCCCTGGCCAGGAAAGCCCAAAAGCATGACTGGCACATCCTGCATAACACAACAACGAGAGCAGCGCCCCTAAGTAGGCTCAAGTCCTGCCTCCCCTTCAACAAGGCAGCACAAGATATTCTCAATTCCACCTCTGAGGACCTCTCCAGAGATGCATGGTTGCCGGCTGCTTGGAGGCAGGAGTGGGAGTTAGCCGGGCCCTCCCGCATCCATCGCTACATCTGGGACCAAGGAGATGGCGCCATAGGAGGAGACGACTTACCACGCCGGCAATGGACCACACTAAACCGCCTACGAACTGGGGTCGGTCGCTTCAAAACATCAATGAAGAAGTGTGGCCTGGCAGACAGTTCTGCATGCGAGTGCGGTGACCCTGAACAGACTGCCGAACATATAATAACCACCTGCCCTTTATATAGACCACCCTCAGAAGCCAGCCTCTTCGACCTAGGACCAGAGATGCGGGCATGGCTACACGACACTGAGTTGGACCTCTGACGTTACACGAAAGAAGAAGAAGAAGTGTTAGTATTATTAGATCTCAGTGCTGTGTTTGATACTGTTGACCGCAACATATTACTAGACCGACTAGAAAACTGGGTGGGACTCTCATAAACAGTTTTGAATTGGTTTGAGTCCTACTTAAAGGACAGAAACAACTTTGTTTCTATAGGTAAATACACATCTGAGTTGACAAATATGACATGTGGGGTTCCTCATGGCTCCATCTTGGGGCCTCTTCTCTTTAACATCTACATGCCACTCGCTCAGATAATGAAAAACAACAAAATAAGTTACCATAGCTATGCGGATGACACCCACATTTACATAACCATTTCAACAGGAGACTATGCTCCAATTCAAACACTGAGTAAGTGCATTGAACAAATCAATGACTGGATGTGTCAGAACTTTCTCCAATTAAACAAAGATAAAACTGAGGTAATGGTTTTTGGAGCCAAGGCAGAATGTATAAAAGTTAGCGCTGAGCTTCAGTCTGTAATGTTCAAAACAACAGATAAATCCAGAAATCTAGGTGTAGTCATGGACTCTGACCTGAGCTTCAACAGTCACATTAAAACAATTACTAAATCAGCCTACTATCACAGAAAGAACATATCTAGGATTAAAAGACTAATGTCACTGCAGGATTTGGAAAAACTTGCCCATGCTTTTATCTTCAGTAGACTGGACTACTGTAATGGTGTCTTCACAGGTCTCACTAAAATATCTATTAGAAAGCTGCAGCTGATTCAGAACGCTGCTGCTCGAGTCCTCACTAACACTAAGAAAGTGGATCACATCACTCCTGTTCTGAAGTCTTTACACTGGCTTCCTGTGTGTCAAAGAATAGATTTCAAAAATACTGTTGCTGGTTTATAAAGCACTGAATGGTTTAGGCCCAAAATACATTTCTGACCTACTGCTAAATTATGAACCATCCAGGAGTCTCAGGTCTTCAGGGACGGATCAGCTTTCTGTCCCCAGAGTCAGAACTAAACATGGAAAAGCAGCGTTCAGTTATTATGCTCCAAATATCTGGAACAAACTCCCAGAAACCTGCAGGTCCGCTGCAACTCTGACTACTTTTAAATCCAGGCTGAAGACTTTTCTTTTTGCCGCTGCTTTTAATTGATATATTCATATCTTAAACTGCACTGTACATTTTATTATCTTTGCTTTTTATCTTTGCTTTTAAATGAGTGTTTTTAAATGTAATTTTATATCATTGCTTTTAAATGAGTGTTTTTAGATCATTTTATAAAATTATGTTTCTTATTGCTCTTAATGTCTTTCATTTTTGTAAAGCACTTGCCTTGTGTTGAAAGGTGCTATATAAATAAACTTGCCTTGCCTTACAGCCATACCAAGAAATGGCTTAGCCCCACCATGAAAAATGATGTTAAAGTAAGCAAAACAAAGTCCGCCAACTCGCACCGAGTACATTTCACAGACAGCAGCTAGTAAGATTGATTTCAATAGCCACTTGTCTGGAAATGCCGAAGACTAGAAACGGTTTTGAAAACGTTTGTCACGTAGTGATCATCTTCTCAATAAAAACATCTTGGCTAATGTCATCTGGCCAATCAGAATCATGATAACGGCGTGGTGTTGTTGGAGGAAGTCCCGACGGAGAATAATTTTGCATTAGAACTTCTCTTTATAGAGAACCGCAGTGAAGTAAACTCCTTCCGGTTCCTTCGTCAAAAACGCAATGCAATTTCTCCATAGGATTTTGAAAATAGCTGGAAATAAGGTCTGTGGTTGAAACACATTTAAGAGACGGATCACGTTTTGTTCAGCCGGATAATATCCACATGTCTACCCTACTTTTATAATGTTCTAATCATAAATCTAGTCGCCAGAAGCAAAATGTTAACGTTATGCTATAAACGAACTACAGCAGGGTCGCTGCTTCAACGTCACGCCAACTTAAGATCCATATTCAAACATACAGATTGTAAATGGAACAAGTTGAAGCGTTTGTTTGAACAGTTTGCAGGAGGCAGGTACTTTCTTTCAAGCAGAACAGGGCAAACAAACTTAGCGGGAGTGTTTTACGTGTTCGGTGTAATGACGTAAAACGGCCTGGACAACTTCTGTAGTCCTATTCAGCCACTTGGTAACAACCATCGTTTTTCAGACACGTAAACGCTTCAGAAATCACCAGCGGGGTCACTGCTGATGGATTTAATGTCGTAGAACAAAACGTGATCTGTCTCTTCAATGTGTGTCAAACACAGACCTTATTTGGAGCTATTTTCCAAAATCCTATGGAGGAATTGCATTGCTTTTTATCGAACCGGAAGTGGTAAAAACGCTAACTTACTTCCGGGTTTTAGGACGTGTCACTGCGGTTCTCTATACATCCATGGATACAACATTACGTAATGAAATAAGACCCCACAGTTTGATGATTGATAGGTGTGTGGGCTGTCTTTCATTTTGACACACAGAACAATGGGGGCTATATTCACACAGCCTCTTCCCTCTTCTCTCTGTGAGGAGCAGCAGGTTCAGCTTTCAGAACAAAGTAACAAAAAAGGTATTAATTAATTTTAATTTTTTTTTCTTCTCAAGAGAGTAGCAGAATCAGAATGTGTATCCCCCCAGACCCCCCTGCAGGGGTTGGGTTTTCAGCATGTCAACTTTTTCACATGTGGGGAAATTGCAGGATTGGCTCCAGGTCGCCCTTTTTATTTACTACAAGACAAATGTGCCTTTTTATTTCATACAGTTCAATTTTGATTAAGACAGGAAAATAATCGAAACCTCACACGTAGCGTTTCACTGTCAAGGGGGGCGATATAGCGTGTATGTAATTACATCGCAAATACTGACTTGAGCCCCACCACTGTATGGGTTAGCCCTACCATAGATTACCCCAGTGGTTCCTAAAGTGGGGGGCGCAGAGGCATGGCAGGGGGAGACCAGGAGGAAAAATTGTTATTAAAAAAAAAGTTTTAAAAATCATAATTTCTAAAATTATTGATTCGAAAATAATATGATACAGTACAGTACTATTACGTCTGGGTCTCTGTGTTTCATTAAAGCTCGGCTCTGTGTGTGTCTGGAACGAGCCATTTTGTGTGTGTGCGCGAGAGAGAGATAGAGAGAGAGCGCACCGGTACCGGAGATCGTAGTTGTTAGCTTCTGGTGCTAGCGAGCTACGCTAACGGATATAAGGAGTTTTTTCAACAACAAAGTGGAGGAGAGTCCTCTCCTGTCAGACTGAGAGACTCAGTGAGCTAAAGGACTCTCTCAGTGTTATCTCAGTGGGTCTCAAACGTTTTGGTCACCATTAATGTAAACAA
>CALSBZ010046937.1:561679-582088 GCA_943591055.1 Gobionotothen gibberifrons
CACACACACACACACACACACACACACACACACACACACACACACGATTCTGCCGTCCATCTTTCTCCACAGCATCTGAAAACACACATCAGATTGAGTTACGTTTGATATGTTAAATGGCAAACAAAAGGTACATCACAAAAATGTGGGAAGATCTAAGAATTGATTGACCTCCAACCCACTAAAATCAAACTTTTTAGAATTGTTTAATAGTACTATCATTTGCTTTAAATTGGAATAATGCTACCTACTAGCTTGAAGCCCTAATTACTAATTGGTGTCAGAAAAGTAATGGAATGTGTATTCTTTAGCTTCAAAGTCAAATGGAATGACAAATATAAATACACATCTGTTTCTAAATCTTAGTTTGTTTATACTTTTAAAGGAATTGGTCAACATTGTGGATAATAATTGTTATTTCAAGATGAATCTTGAGCTAGATACCCGATGGTTAGCCCAGCTTAGCGTCAACATGGCCATCCTGGGTTCTTTCAAATGTCACAATACACAAAACCTCTTAAGCTCACTAATCATTATTATTATATATTTATTGAACAAGGACTAGAATAGATGGCGCATCAGCGGGGTGAATCTCCGTTTAGAGCAGATCTTTTGCTCCGAGTGGGGACAAAGCTTCTCAAAGTGCAGTGGCATGATATCTGATCTTGGAAACCAATCACATCTTTGAGAACAGAAGGAGATTATCAAAGCTGAGGAGATTGAATTTGGATTGTATATTGCAATGATGGTGTTTTAATTAATTATTCTAAAAATGTGAAAGCTTGTTTGAAAAGAATCTCAACCGGTTTAAGCAGAGTCTTACTGACCTGAGACCAGCAGGTGATACAATGCTGAAGATATGAGTCATGCTGTGTTTGATGCTTCTACTGTTAATGAGTTCCTAATATGTCTACATTCAAAGATGTTAGATTCAGTTTTCAACTCGTGTTTTTAATCAATATGTATGTCGTTTTTTTAAACTGTATACAAACAGAAATCTAAAAATATCAATTATAAATTGTAGTTAGGCACGTTCACACCAAGTACTTTTCCCACAAACTAAATGAGTTCTAGAGAACCTTTTTTACCACCTTTTCAGTCCCTGCTAGAGAGCAGGGACTTTCGAGGGAGAAAAAGGTTCCTGTGTCTGATTGGCTGGGCGGAATGCAAACCACGCCCCGTAAAACTCCCAAAAACTTTTGTGAAGCCGCCATTTTATTATCCTCGCATTGCATTATTAGCATTAGCATAGCGCAGAAATGCAGAGAGACTAACTTATGGCAACACAAAATAAAACATGGGAGCGGTGGAGATGAGGAGGTGTCGGCATTCTGGCGATTTACTCGGAAGGCTTCAGTAGAAGCTGCTGGGAGTCCCAGCAGCTTCTACTGAAGCCAGTCCCAAACTCCGGGGACTTCCGGCCGGGGATTTTGGGGGCGGCAGTATACGCTGTGAAGTGGTTTGCGGCCTGCCAGTAAACCCAAAGCAGAAGAAGTGACGTCAGCGGCTTCATTTGCCTAATCCACCCCCAGGAACTACTTTCCGGTGTGAACGCGATCTGTACTTAGTTCATGAGAACTAAAGAGTTCTCAGGAACTTTTGTGGGAAAAGTACTTGGTGTGAACGCGCCTGTTGCTTATGCGCCATGTTTCCAGCAGCCTGATGGATCTTTACAGCGCATGTTGCCAGAATTGGTTTGTGAACACAATTTCTTACGTCTCAAATGGAATCAAACTTTAAAAATGTTCCGTTCTTTTTTTTAAGTAAACGTTCTTCTGCCAAGCTTAATGAATCGCTTTTTATAAGCATGAGGCAGGAAACAATTTAATGATATTTTTCATATACATCTACATAGGGCTGTGCAATTCATCGTATTTAATCTCTATTATGATTTTGGCTTGCAACGATTACGAAAACAACAACGTAATGAAATAAAACGATTATTTTGCTGCATGCGCTTTCGCCCCTCCCTAAAAGCCCTCTCGGACAGGTTGTGAGTGACAATAGTTGTGTGAGTTCAGCGCGAGCGGAGATGGCAGAACAAGAGCACCTCGTGAACAAGAAAGGTAAAACTAATTCTGCTGTTTGGAAATACTTTGGGTTTAAGCAGTCCGACGTGGAACAAAAGAAAGTACAGTGCAGCAGGGGCGGACTGGCCATCTGTGTGTTCTGGAGAATCACAGAATGAATACTTTGCAGTTGAATTATACTTAAAGTTCAGGGTAATCAACTGTTAAAAAGATACTGTTTAAATTGTTTTTAAAGTTCAATAAATGGATGTTTTCAAAGTCAATGAATAATCGTATTTAATAATCGTGATATCAAAATTTACCAAAATAATCTTGATTATGATTTTTGCCATAATCGAGCAGCCCTACATCTACATCTTCCATTCCAGTGATCTTCATGCTATGTTCAATTACTTTTCAATGTATTGGATATTCTGCCATTATCTGGACGCTGGTCGCGTTCACTCCCAAATCACTGTTTAGTTCATAATAGTCCATGTTTGACCGACTGACGAGAACAATGTACACTTTGTAAAAGCCTGACACAGCCTTTCTATCTCCACTTCATATATCTTTACACAACAGCTGTGTCATCCTGCTTGTCTCCACCTTTTGTGATTATGTTTAGTCTATTCTTAACACTCTACATCCATCTTCTCTGTGTGTGTGTGTGTGTGTGTGTGTGTGTGTGTGTGTGTCTCTCACCACTTGGCAGCAGTGCTCCTCCTCTGCTGAGAAACACTGTAGATCTCCTGCAGCTGTTTCTTCTGGTCGTCGCTGAGTGGCGCAGTCAGACTCTGGTACCATGCTGCATCAGCATTCTGGATCCCTAACACACGTGGGTTTAGACCAGGAAATGTCAGATCAAATCATTAGTAAGTGTTTCAGTGACAAAAGCAGCTGTGGTAAAAACAAACCCGTGTGTGATGTAGCATGGAGACAAATCCCTAAGCAGTATCTGAACCTGAAAACTAAATTAAAAAAAATTGTATTTGCAGATTACTTGTTAACAAATATTGGGTATTCCCAAAATCATTTTTTTGTTTAGAAATAATACCTTATCAGTTTGTTTATTTATTTAATATGTTCTACATTGCTTTTTATTAATTTGTTCCTTCTTATTTATTTTCATCGTTATGGGGTTGAATTATTATTTCAGCCCTGGAAATTGCCTTGCAATATTTGTATTGGTGTATATGAGTGCATTTGTGTACTTATACACTTGAACATATGGTGCTTATGTATATTTTGTGTGTGTGAACATATGAATGGAAAAAAAGTAACTTGAAATTAAGTGTTCACAATGTTTATATGCATATATTATTATATGCATATATGATTATGATTATTGTTTATTTGCCAAGTACATGTGTACATTACAGTATTTTCCTTTTCAAAAAAGATAGTCAACTGCGTGGGTGGGGGAAGGGGGGGTGCTGAGGGGGCTGGAGCACCCCCATCTGTTGGTGGAGAGTTGCAACTGCAATGCCAAAAAGTTCACTAAACAAATCAATACAAACGTTTTATTTTGAGTTACTATTTTTGAGTTAGCATTTTAGTGTAAGCTGTCTATAAAAAGCGTCACTAAGAGAAAGTGATCATGCGGTGTGCTTCTTCTGTTGCTCTGCTATAGAAAAGAAGCTCGTCAGTGCAGACAAGATCAGGGACCTCATGTATAACACCGTGCGTCAGTTTAGTGCGTCAGTTTAGACGTAATTCTGTCCTCCTGCTTACCGCATCATTTATGAGAAAACATTTCATAACATTAACACAACATATTCGAGGTGGTTTTAAATAACATATCCGTATTTATTTATTTCTCCAAGTTATGTTTTTGTGTGCACTGAGGAGTCTCAAACAGGCGTTTGTTAGATCATTTTAAGATTGGCTTTAATCAATGTTTGAAAATGAATTCTTCATATATGATAAATGAGAGGTAACATTTTATTTATGGTATTATTTCCACATATTTCTCTCCATTCTTCCTTCTGCCAACGGTGTCGCAGTTTCTCGTCTCTCCCGTGTTTGTGCTTAGTGCGTACGCATGGGTTAGAGTTTGCGTGGAAAACTGCACATTTTCCCGTCAATTTTGTATTTTATAAATCGCAAACATTGCGTAGAAACTGGCGTATGCCATTTTTTGAGCGTATATCCCTTTATAAATGAGGCCCCAGGGATGGGAGTTTTGTGAAAGGAGGATTTAAGAACTGGCGAAAGGCAGGGAAACATTTAGGGAGCATGAGAAGTCCCATCAACACACAGGCCGTCAACAAACTGGCAGCATTCAAACGATCACCGATGAATGCGCTGCTCTCACAAGCTGTTGCTAAAGACCCGCACCCCCAACTCTGACTGACTTCCCGCATCCCTGGTCAACTGCTATTGACATGTGCAGAAAATGACCCTATATCTAGTTTTCATATATATATATATTTTTTTCTTTTCTTGCCCTAACTTTTATTTATTTTTTCTCCAGTTTTCTTTGTACTCCTTCATTTCTATACGTTTTAGACGCAATAATGCCAATGTTGTATTAGGATGATTCACGGGAGGGCTACTTCCCATAAGCTATGCTTCAGCCCTCCCGCTTCTACTCATTTTGTTCATCTTTGTGTGCATGAATTATACTTTGTTTTGTTTTTAATGAATTAGTAGAATACAAAAAACACCTCACTTACTTAGCAGGGCGGAGGTGAAGAAGCTATACTCGTCCTCTCCGTTGTCGTAGTCCAGCGGAGTGCTGTACTCCTCCAGGGGCGTTCCCTCAAACCCGTCGTCATCCCAGTAATCCTCTTCGTCATCCTCCTCCTCCTCCTCCTCCTCCTCTCCGGCCTGACTGCTGGACTGATGCTGCATGGCGCTCTGGTTCTCGCTCACCTCATCTTCATCACTGGGAATCTCCTCTGTCCATACACAACATCATACAATCATTTGGATCGCAGCCTTCAGAATTCCCTCTGTCTTCAGACTTCACTCTCTTGAACCGAACGACAGACACTTCACAAAACAAGCGCACAGAACTGCATGATAGGAATATTCATCTCATTTTTAGCAGGACCCGTACTGGCAGCAAAGCCCGGCAGCTGTTCGGTCACTGTAGACCCATTTTAGAATGAAAAGGTACATTTCAAGTCCTTACCTATTTTAAAGTTCAGCTTTTTTATATTTGTACAATTTTATAATGTGCATTTTTTCCAGTGATGAAATTGCCAAATGGCATCCACTACAGTTGACTGTGGTCCTAACAACAAGGACATCATTTCACTTGAGCCTTTAAGACTGCATCTTATTAAGGGAAAGTCCTCACGAGAAACAAAGTTAGACCGTTTTATAAAGAGAGGGAGAGAGAGAGGGAGAGAGAGAGAGAGGGAGAGACAGAGAAAAGAGTCACCAACGACACTATGTTCACAAAGCGGTTCTGCCTCACATCATCTCACAGAACACAAACACAACTACCTCACTCACTGAAACACTTATTCCTACACACAAAGTCAAACGCAATGCTATCTGAATCTGCTCGTTCATGATAAGAAAGGATTGTTTTCCCTGTAAGGAAAGCATGTCATTTTGCTTCTGTTGAATGTGATGAAAAGATCCATGTACTTCAAATCCCCGGCAGCAGGAGAGACTCTGAGCTCAGTGTGCTACAAGATTAGTAGACAAGCTTTCATCACCGGGCCAATCGGTTTTCTTCCCTCTGCTCTCTCTCTGTCTTGTTATACTTAGTTGACATACTCTAACCTGTCCTGCACACTTCTTATATGTTATCTTCATTACCCTCCAACGGTCCTGATTATTTCCTCACCATTCTGGTCTTCGTCCTGTGCCCCTGCATTGGCCAGCAGGTCTGGTTTGTTGACGAGGCGGGAAGCGTAGAGGTGTTTGAGGCCCAGGAACAGAAGCAGAACTGAGGGGAGGATCTGGGCAGAGACCCCCTCCAGCACTGGGGGCCGGCGGGGCAGCTCCATCAGCACGCTCAGGCCAACGATGCACATCTTACGGTCATGGAGCCTGGGGAGTGGACGAGAGCCCAACGTTTAATTAAATACACAACATATAAACGGACATAAATATGTTGACCAATCAAACCTACTAGTTAGTCAAGGATCAAGGTCGATGTATTATTAACAGTGCTGACCAACTAAATGCTGTTCCCTTTATATTGAATATATAAAACCTGACACAACTAGCATTAGCCCATATTTCTCCTGAAGCTGCTGAAATGATGACAATGTACCCTGAATGTATAAATTGCCAGGGCTTTACAACTCTAAATCTTTCCATCAATCAAAAGCTTCGTCAATGGTTGGAGGGGTAAACCACTCAACGACATGGCCACAGGAGCTTGCATTATTGTCTAATGTGCTGTGCTATGATCAATTATAATGTAGACCTGGTACACTTTCAAGAGCCCCTGCTTGTCTGTGGGTGTTTCTCAATGTCGAGTAAAGCTGCTCCCAGTGTTTCCCCTATATACAAATAGCGGCGGCGCAGCTATTAAATAATAATAGGTGGCGACCCTTTTTCGTTTTTGATTGTTTGTTATGTGGATTTGTAGTATTTGTGTTACTGTATGTTCAATAAAGGTGTATTTTTGCTAAATCTTGAGACATTGCCACTGTATGTACTAGGCAGGGCAGATTTTTGACATAGGGGATGTTGGCTTAACAGGCGCCCGCAGCTCACAGCCAAAGTGCGAGCGAGGGAGAGAGAGAGAGAGGGCGCACCGGTACCGGCGCTGTTGTTATTAGAATCTGGTGCTAGCTGCGCTAACGGATATAAGAAGTAGATGTTTCTACAACTAGGGTGGAGGAGAGCTCTCCTGTCAGACTGAGACTGAGGCTTTATAGATAAACATGTGCCAATGACAATGAGATGAAACGGGTGCCGGGCATTACCTTCCCTTTGGACCCAGCACTTTATATACTGGGTATACTGCCCAGTGATATGGACAGAAATGTAGCTTCCTTACTAAGAATTATTCTTCTAATTGCGAAAAAAAAAAGGATAACGGTCTCGTGGCTGAAGCCGCAGCCCCCCAGCATAGTCCACTGGAGAAACAGGTTAAACCATTTTTATTTAATGGAGAAAATCACAGCAAGACTACAGCTGAAAACTGACAAATTCGAAGAAAAATGGTCCCCATTAATACAAGCAACACCAGAACTCTAGCAGCACCTCGTTACTTATTTATTTATTTTTACTGCACTTGTACTTGTTTCACCTGGATGGTAAAGCACTGGCTCTTACTATCATAATGGTTCAGGTATTGTGCGATCATGTTTCCGATGAGGGGGAGTAGGGCTGCACGATATATCGTGTCGTGGCGATAATCGCGATATGCGCATGCGCGATATTCACATCGCAGGACGTGGCGGTTTTTTCTTCCTTTTTTTTTTTTTAGGACTTGCGATATTAAGTAGGCAAATTAACTCAAACACGTCATGTTACAATTATTTTGCTGCTTGCTACAAAAGGAAAACTCTCATGTCAGGTGTACTAGAGTGAGTGACATGCAGGCTCTGCATGCACAGCAAACCACCAATCACAATCAAATCTCCAAAGCAAACGGACCCGGAGATTAAAGGTAGAAACACTGAATAAAGTCGTTTCATGTGTTTCTCCAGTTCGGCGCTGCTAACCGAGCTAGCTCAGCTTGTTGCTCTGATAACTGAAGATCCAGACGTCCGTGACTAAAGTCCTTCATCCGGTTAAATATAGTTAGAAAAATACCAATTGTATAGCATTAAAGTTCAAGAAAGGATGGTTTGTGGGGAAAAAAAACTGTATTTTCTTCAATTCCTGTATGTTTTCATATATATATATCGCAGGGGGGAAAAAATCGCAATGTCAGTTTTTTCCAATATCGTGTAATATGTCGATAATGTTTGCACAATATGGAAATTGATAACATCAAGAAACTGTTTGTCCTTTTGGTGCCCAAGGAGGGCATGAATGATTAACCCTGATGTAGAACAGCTGCAGTTATGTAAGCATCTCCATGTATGTTCTATTGATGTTATGTATGAAAAATAAATAAAAAGTTCAACAAAAAAAAAAACCAGTGTAAGTTTAAAGTTTTAAATGACCTTAGACTCCAGCACTGTGAGCCTCCTTTATTTCATATCTGGAGATACGAATGGCGCTCTGTATACCAACAAGCCTCCCCTGGATCCCCTCTCTCTCTGACCCGTAGTGTGAAGGCCAACTTCTGGCTAAGGTGAACACTGTCCACCGAAGATCTGTTGACCTTGGAAGGTCAGATCCTTAATGAACATCTCCTTTTGTATAATGTCTTCATAACCGTGACCGTGATGAAAACTGCAGAATGGAGCGCTGCCATGGCAACCAGTATGTCTCTGTTGTCCACTGCACCAGAGAGCTCTGGTGTTTCCTTTAGAAACTGAGCACAAGGCTTCATTCGTGACTACTTCGCTGCTCAGGTCAAATTTTGACGGGTTTCTCTTCGCCTTAGTTTCCACAGTTGCTTAAAATACACAGTTAGAAAATGTCTTAGCTTACACTTAAAAATGGAATTTTAAGCAAAAAATCAGCTGGAGCAACCGGTGAGTGTGTCCTCACTGCTTATCACTCAACCAGGAAGTTCTCTGGGGTGTTTGTACCTGAAATAATTCTAACGTGTTCATTTGCCAACAACAGAAACCTCCCACTCACCCCAGAAAGAACTCCGTGTCGTTCATCCACTGGTTGATGAAGTGGGCAGTAATGGGCTGGGGGTTGAGCTGGAAGTGCATATTGTCCAGAGTGTGGAGGAGCAGAGCTGGGTTATAGTACAGAGCAGCAATGGCTACCTGCAGGCACATGGTCCTCAGCTCACTGGACTTCACCCCCCGCATCAAACGTTCCAGAACTACCTCCACAAACAGAGGGATGCACTGCAAGCAGGGAAAGCAGAGGAATGAGGGAGGGGTTACTCTACAGCTAAATCTTTGGTGGGTCAATCCATAAGGAGTACTTGTATTCTACAATGTAAGGCTAACACAGCTGGTAAGCAACAGTCTCATTGTATGATCTTGCTCTCTGAAGGATAACAAGTAAGGGCATTTCCCAAAATGTTGAACCACTGCTTTAACATGGTAATTGTAGAACGGAACACGTTTTTGTTCAATAACTGTTGCGTGCATGAATATTTGTTGAAAGGTATGATAGACTGTAAAAACACTCATGCATGTAGGTTCAACTGGTTCCAGTACACCTCCTGTGTTGAATGTACCATAGTTGTTTGTAAAACCAAATGTTTGGTGAGTGATTTGAAAGGAATGTATTGTGCTCAGTCAGACCTGGTCAATGCCTCTTCCTCTGCACTGCAGGATGATGACCTCCAACAGTTTGGCAGCGTGACACTCTGCATCCTCCCCTGCATCTATGGTTAACACCTGTAATGTGACAATGGTAGAGTAAGAATACCACAGGATCTTGTTCACATCAGATGGACTAGTGAACAGCAGGTAAGGACAGTTATAGCCTGACCTTTTTGCACATGCTGTAGATGACTTCTAAGTGCTTAGGGTTCGACAGGAGCATATCTGTATCCACGGTAACATAGTTGTGCAAAAGAGGCATCATATCTGTAACAAAAACACAGAGCACCTTGAACATTACCACCATTACTTTAGGGTTGATGCATCGACAAACAGCAACATTTATTTTAAAACGTGGATTAAGTATTACGGTTTCATTTTTTATAACACTTTGAAACTCAGAGGAAATGAATTTACAAGGACAAATATTTGGGAGAATGCAAATAACATATCTATATGTAATAGAGCCAAGCAACTACAATGTAGGGTGTTACAACGTCTTCACATATCGCCTCAACTCAGGAATAAGATGGACCCAAAGAAATTAGCTTTACGTATGACGTGCATTACAGAAGTGGGTCGTTTTTTTCATACTATATGGACCTGTGTGCAAATTCAAGATTTCTGGGGGAAAGAAAAAAAAATACTACTAACAAGTATTTATATAAAAAATATTTAAAAAACTCAGCTGAAAACAAAGTGGTTACTAACATGAGAATGCAACAAGCAGCACAACAGTAAACCTAGTCCTATTTGTACCATACCTTTACATTACCACCAACCAAAGGATGGCATCTTCTACTGACAGCGTTGAAGTGTTCACATACCTGTGAAGTAGTCAAAGCAGTCGTGCTGGAAAACCTCATACAGTACGCCAAGTAGCTGCCACATCTGAGGGGAGACGCTCTGACAGGTGAGGCCGAACGCCAGGGACAAGATCTCCTCGTAGAACTCTGCACAGTTCAGGGATACTGTTAATCACTCTCTCTCTCATGTATGTATACTAATTCACAACATAGAGTGTAACTTCCCCTGGAGGGGGGATCTATAAGTGTAATGATAGGTGTTTGTATTATGTGCTCAACGTGTCCTGAGTGACATAAACATGGAGCCGTACACACAGCTGAAGCTGGAACGTGTTTGAAAACCATAATGACATGTTCACTTGTGGGAAAGTTGTGAAAAGCATGGTGGTGTCTTGCTTATGGGAGGCATGGTTAAGAGCAAAGTGCTTATTCATAATACATTCATTCAGACGTACTCAATAACAACAACATACATACACCGATCAGCCATAACATTATGACCATCTGCCTATCATTGTGTAGGACCCCCTTTTGGGTCCAGAACAGCCCTGACCCGTGGAGGCATGGACTCCACTAGACCTCTGAAGGTGTGCTGTGGTGTCGTTAGCAGCAGGTCCTTTAAGTCCTGAAAGTTGAGAGGTGGGGCCTCTATGGATCGGACTTGTTTATCCAGCACACCCCATTGCATTGAGATCTGGGGAATTTGGAGGCCAAGTTAACACCTTGAAATCGTGATTGTGTTCCTCAAACCATGTTTGCAGTGTGGCAGGAAGTCCTGCTGAAAGAGGCCACTGCCAGGAGGGAGTACAGTCTCCATGAAGAGGTCAGCATGGCCCCTGATAGGTCTGCAGCCACGCAGCCCAATATACAACAAACTGCTCTGTATTTTCTGACACCTTTCTAACAGAACCAGCATTAACTGTTTCAGTCATTTGAGCAACAGTAGGTCTTCTGTTGGATCAGACCACACAGGCCAGCCTCTGCTCTCCACGTCCATCAAGGAGCCTTGGTCACCCATGACCCTGTCGTCGGTTTGGTAGGTACTGACCACTGCAGACCGGGAACACTGCAGACCGGGAACACCCCACAAGAGCTGCAATTTTGTAGATGCTCTGACCGAGTCGTCTAGCCATCACAATTTGGCCTTTGTCAAAGTCGCTCACATCCTAATGCTTTTCCATTTTTCCTGCTTCCAACACATCAACTTTGAGGACCTAGCCTAACATATCCCACCCACTGACAGGTGCCATTGAAACGAGATCTATGCTCTTCACTTCACCAGTCAGTGGTCATAATGTTATGGCTGATCGGTGTATAATCCTACGGTTTCAGAATCAAACAATACATTTATTTATCAGACTCAATATGTATTTATATGAAATCTGACCCAACAGACAGATCTTAGACATGTATTGGAATCTGTAGAGACCATGTTTCGAGTAGATTACTGAGAAAGCTAGCTAAGAGCATCCTAAGAATGCCTTGGCTGCCTTCTGCCCATTACCATGACTCTGTCTCCTGGATCCCTTCCATCTGTTCATTTCCCTGTTTCGCCTGATCTTATGGCTCAGCTATAAACTGCAACTAGTAAACCCAAACCCAACTATAACGTTTTGAAATGTAAAAAAAGATTCACAACACTATTTCTCTGTGAACTATGTTGTGAAGGAGATCAGTTGGGGAACATTACTTTTATAAATGGACAATGGCGCTTTGGAGGAAAGGACACAAGAACAAACGTTTCAATGCCAGGTTGCCATGGGGGCAGCAGAGCGCCAAGAAGGAACAGCCCCACCCTGATTGAGAGTATGTTTATGTAACACCGAGGCGCCTGTGCAAACACACCTGCCATACCTATGATGGGCTTTTGTAAGACCAGCCCGATCACCTGCAAACAGATCCCCTCCAGCTGCTGAGTGATCTGAGAAGAAAGATATATAAAAAAGGTATCAAATATCACATACAAGAGCAACACAGTTCACGTTTCTATGTGTGTGTGCATGTTGACCTCCTTGTGGTCCTCCATGACGGTGAGGATTGTGTCGATGGTGCTGAGGATGCCCAACGCCATGACTGTCTTGTCCTCGTTCTCCTCATACTCCTCACTTTGTAGGACCCTGGTGAAAATATCTGCCTGCCAAACATACACACACAGTAGTTACACACACTGCAGGTCCACCTCACAATATGTCTTTAGCTGTAACAGATGCAGATAAAGAGATCAGGCCCCCAGAAAGGGAGCCAGGCATTGAACCCAATGTTCGTAGTGGCAATATGGTAGCAACATGCACAACAAGCAGAGTCCAGTTTCTATCCCTTTATTGAACCGAGCCGATACGGGACATGACGGTGCCGATTGGAGGCGGGCATAAGGGTAAAGATGACTGCACATGCTCTATCTATGAGCCTCATGGATGTGGAAGGTCCAGGGAAAAGGTTGTGTTCTTAAGAGTAGGGATGGGTATCGTTAAGGTTTTAACGGTACTACTACTTTTATCGATACCGCTTATCGGTCCGGTCTTTTAACGGTACTCTTATCGGTTCTTTTGGAGAAAAAAAAACAAGGTAAACTAACTAAACAATTTGTGAACAAAACTAACATTGCTTTTGATTTAAATTAAATACATAATATTTCACATCAAAAGAAACAACAATGTTTTAACAAATGGTGTAGATAACCCAATTTGTGTTATTTGAGACTGAAGGGGATGTTGCATTGTTTTTGTTGCTTTCGTTGCAGTTTTATATATATCTTATAATGTAATTTAGGTGAACTTCCTGTTTCATATGTATGCTTTTATTTTGAAGGCAAGTTCACGCGGCTGACAGGATGTTGTTGTGGCATTGGAAACAACGTGACTGGGAAAGTAATATCTTCTATGTAACGGCGGAGAAAGAGAAGAACGGACTGTATATTTAAATGTTAGCACCCCCCGAAGAGGCTCAAGCTCTTACGTTGGGTCTGGAGTTACAAATAAATTCTAATTCATCAGTAAAGCCTACAACCATTATTCGGAGGGAAATGCTACAAATGGTATTAAATAATCTGATGACAGAACTGTAAACAGAATAGCTGAAACTTTAACAAACTAAATAACTCAGTTACCTCTAATCATTAACCCATGTTTGTATCATTGAGTTAACTCCGTGTGTTGCTGCTAGTTACTCGTGGACGGGGCTACAGAGCTACTAGAAAGACAGTCGAACCCGGTGCATTTCTCCGTCTGAATGTGGTGCACTTTTGTTAAATGTTTAGACAAATTGCTCGTGTTACCGCCCTTACATGCTAAACTCTTATTGCACTTTTGGTAACGAGCATCGAGACGGGTAAAGTTTAACCACAGCTCGGAGCGCGTTCTCTCCGCCATCTCCTCCGTGTGTGTGTGTTGCTGCATGTAGCAGCTACGTGTGTGTAAACTGCCCCGCCCCCTCGCACACAGATGGGGGGGAGAGAGATCTCGTCTGAATTGGAAAGATCGAAAATACTATTTTGCAGTCTTTCTGCGTATTAGAAACGGAGTTGGCGACACTACAACTGCAATAATACATACGACATATATATTTTAGATGTCTTCAGTACCGATAAAAACACCGATAACGTCGGAGCTTAACGGTACCACGGTCTTTAATAATTCAGCCCCGGGGCCTGTTTAATACCGGGGCTCGGTACCCATCCCTACTTAAGAGTCAGGCTGTTTTGGCTTCATGCACCACAGAGCAACTCTCATAGTGTCTGCAACACTGAATCCAGTTCTTTACACATCCATGGTACAATCACCATGCATCCAAAAGTTTCAGGGATCAAAATGAAGACTATTGTAATACTACTATCTATGCAGCGTTGAGGGAATGCCACCCCTCTGGTTCCCCCCTCCTTTGAGACCAGTTTCATTCTTCTTGCTGCCAGCAGAGTGGGCGCAGTGCCTGCATGAAACAGTTCTGTTGGGTTCCTTTGTTAGCATTGTTAGCATTGTTAGCAGTGTGAGCAACCTGCTGTGTGCCGACTCATCCATCTCATAAGAGACATGTAGAGGCATACCTCAATAATAGATATGCTCGAAATTACATATAAAGTACTTTAATGAATTTGTCCTTGGTAAAATGATAAGAAGTGTGTTTGTGTGTCCCTACCAGGTTCTGTGTCATGTCCACAGCAATGGCAGCCACCTCCTGGTTGTACTCGCAGATCATCTTCTGAATGACATTGGTCAGGTCGTCATTCTCCGTCTCTTTGACCACGTGCAGCAGCTCCTGCATGACGGGCCTGATGTGGGCTCTGATGTAGATCTTGGCTGCACACAAACACAAAGCATGTGGTTGCAAGAGGACCTCTTCAACTCATAGGATAGTTATGCTTATTATTATTTTGAAAAAATAGTAGAAGTAATAGAAGTAAACTTCAAGTACTTAAGGCAGGGACGGACTGGCCATGTGTTCAGGACCATCACAGAGCCAGCAGCCATAAATTAATGTTGTTTTCCTTTAAACATCATCATCTATGTTGCACTCTGACAGAGGACGACAGCACTAATATAAACATGTAGTGCTTACTCGCCAAGTAACATCTCTGATAATATTATGAGTGCAGATTATTGTGTTGTGACTCCGCTGCTACGGACCTCCATGTGCAGTGCTGCCAGAGCGCACCAGAACAACCCGGACTTTGTTTCAGAGGACAAATATTATTTGTGGCTCACAAGGGACCGTACACATGGCTTTTCTATGTGATCAAGTCCAGGCACAGGGTCATTGGATATGTAATGGTATACACAGATGAAGGTGGGGTTGAGCAGTGGGAAGGCTTCTGTTTTTTTACCTGGGCAAGAGAGGAGGTAAAAGCTGCTGTTCATTGTGCTTAATTTTTGTTGAAAAGAGTATAAACTCTGCTTCCTCTCTGGACATTGGATTTAATCCCTGCTTAAGATATAGATCTATAGATCTATATATGTATGTATCTATCTATCTATATATTATAACATATACAGGCCCAATACAATATACTGTATGTTGACCCTCCCCTTGCTTTTTGCCTTTATGATATAGAAGGCTAACCACTTCCTGACTCAGATTGACTGATCTCTCTTGGTCACATGCACTTTTTATATTAGCCATATTTATCCAGTAGTTTGCTTCATCCTTTCAATTACTTGACCTTTTTTTCTTTATAGAATCTTAGAGCAGTAAAAGCTGATTGAAGTGGTAAGGTGGTTGATGTTAGTTAAACAAAACAATAAGTATATGCCTCCAATGACCTTGTTCCTGGTTGCTGACCAGGGTCTGCAGAGCAATGGCGGCTTCAACCTTGACAGGCATCTCTTTGTCCTCAATCAGATCCTGTTTGACCAATTCCACAGCGTTCCTCAGTAAGAGCTCATCTTGAAAACGCAAAGGGCTGAAGGAGTGAAGCACCCAGCACGACTGGCAGGACACAGCAAAGGAGCAAACATTAGTGCAACAAACAGTCTTCAAATATGATATTCCAATAGTTAAGAGGCGCACACCATTAACACCAAAGAAGGAACAAACCAATTGTAAGTGACAGCACTGAGAGGGTTTGTAGTGTCAGCTGCAGTTCAAACATTAAACAGATGTGTCAGTTGTAGTGTAAGAGCAGAGCTTAAGAGTCAGAGAATATGATCTATGGTCTGGTTACAGTACCTAATCACCCAGTGCTTGTATGTTCTGTATATAAACTATCCAGGTTAAAAGCATCCTCCAGAGAACTGGTGTCTCTCTCTTGTATGCCGTGAACAAAGAGATATAATCCCTGTGAAGGAATGATGGGGGGGGGCACTCACCCTGGCTCGAAGGTAACCCATAGGAGAGTTGAGCAGAGGGAAGACATAGTTCTGCAGCATCAGCTCCATCTGCTCCTTGTACCCCCGCTTCTGTAGGATGAGAAAGACAGAATTAACACACGAGAGGTGACAAGATCCTTTTAATCACTAGCAAGGCGTAAAGGCTCTGACGCAGGGCTGACCTTCAGCAAGAGCTCAGCCAGAGCTCCAATGCAGTGCAGGGCCCCGTCCTTCCTGCGGGGGTCGGCCGAGGGGTCCCTCAGTATCTGGTGGCAGAACTCCATCATCTGAGGAAGAACCTGCCAAAAGGAAGTGCAAAGGTCACATGGAGGAAAGGCTGATGCAGTCATTGATGCGGTATTGGACATTTCAAAGTCAACTTTAATGTCAATCTTTCAGTTTGTGTGTACAGACAGAGAGATCAAAATAACGTTTCCAACAATCCTGAATACAAATATACAATAATACAAATATAATATGTATACAAATAAGTTTTAAAATGTAAATATTAGATGGGTTTCACTGTAATAGAAATATACATTTAATGCGTTTTGCTTATTCTCTCTATCCAAGAGACAAAAATGTCTCATCTGTGTGTTAGCCACCCCCTCAAAGACCAACACTGGATAGACATGTGGGCTTGAATCCACATCACTGACATCAGCAATGAGGGCAGACTCTAAAGGAAAGTTTCACTATACAATGAGGATGCCTGTGACGGAGAGATGCGAGACATCAACTGACCTGACGTAAGCATGTCACACCTTCCTCTGAGTTCTTTGCAGTGCCCTATCCAAAGGCTGATTCACTGGGCCCTGATGCTCCAGTATTATCATTTAGACATTTGTCATATCAAGGGGGCGAGCAATGTGGTGGCAGATGCATTAGGCGCTTTCACACCGGAGTACTTTTCCCAGGAATAGTTCCGATAGTTCCTGGGATTTTGTGTTCACACCAAAAAGATCTGGAACTAGAACTTTTTTTTGCAAACCTTTTCACCCCTTTTCAGTCCCTGCTAGAGAGCAGGGACTTTCCTGGGGAGAAAAAGGTTCCAATTTTTGATGACGTCAGCGGCTCCGTCAGGGACTTATTCCGGTGTGAACGTGATTTTCTAGATAGTTCCAGGAAATAAAAGTTCCGGGAACTATTCCTGGGAAAAGTACTTGGTGTGAAAGCGCCTATTGTCTCTGGCCCCCGGTGAGTAATGCCCTGTTAGTGTGTGTTTATGTAGCCGTTCTAGTGTCCAGTTGTCTCTTCTCTTCTTTTTTTCTAAATAGCTTCAAGGATCCGGTTGCAGAGGGTTGAGAGAACGGGGTGGGAGTAGCAGAGCAGTTGGGAGAACAAACGGTGAGGCATTTATTTTTTCCGCCGTGGGGCAGGTCCTGTGATGGGGGTGGAGCTGAGGAGGCCAATCAGCCTAACTGGGGACACCTGGTCAGTGCCCCAGGATCTACGCAAGCCCAGCTGCCCGGAGTCACGGGGCTACATGACGCTCTCTCCAAGATCCCCTTCCCCTCGTAAAGCTTGGGCCATTTTAAGTTAAAAGAGTGTTGACAGAACCCCACTGCAGTGACATTTCTGATTTATATAAATAAATGTGCCGTTGTTATTGCGGAAATCCCTCTTTTTTGTTTGTCATCACCGGTCAAACTTGCTCGCCTACAGCTTCCACTGGAGAAGGGAGGCTTAGCTGTTCCTAACATTAAACTATATCAACTCTCATGTCTCTGCAGATATATTACAGACTGGTTTAAAGAGGACCCAGAGTCTATATGGCTTGATATAGAGGCAGACCCAATAAGCCCGATACCTCTGAAAAATGTTATATTTACTTACAAGAAGTGGGTCGGTTCAGCGGTTAAAGGCAACTTTCTTTTACAGAATACCCTTAACGTTTGGAGATTAACTAGGGAGATGGAGGGCATGGACGGCACTACATCCCCGCTGACGCCCCTGTACTCTAATCCAGACCTCCCCCCTGTTCTGGAGCATAACTCTTTCTCTTTATGGTCTGGTAAAGGCATAAAGACACTGGCAGACATTGTGGAAAATGGCTAAATTGTGACCTTTGATAAGTTAAAAGATAGTCACAAAATCCCAGCCTCTCATTTGTATTTTGGTACTTGCAATTACACAGCTTTTGTATATCCAGACACAAACTATTTTAATTCTGTGGTGAAATCTTCTCATTAGAACAAATACTTATTAAGAAGGACTCAACACAATTAATAGCACGGTTCTATGGGTCACTCTCCAGGATAATGTAAGATAAAACATTGCTTTTACTAAAGTATGTGTCGGAGGAATCCCCAAATGTTACACAGTGGATAAGTAGTGTGTTAGAGTTCCTGCCTCTTGAAGCCCTAAGAGATGAACCATTTCAGTTTCATAAAGTTTGGAGTCCCTTTACCACTTATTTAGGACCTGAGTTCCAACAAACTATAACAGCAGGGCTCTGTGGTCTGGCATGGGGACAATAGATGTTTTGTCTTTGTTTTTTTTATTAATGATATTATTGTAATGTCTATACATTCTTGTATAATGTGGTAAACATTTGTTTCATCTATTGAATCTGTCATGTTCTGTAAACCTGTCTTGTTTGGTTGTAGTTGGGTTAATGTTGTGCATGTAAATGTGTTCAGATCTAATGCAGCTCCTCACCTCCTTCCTCTTGCGAGCAGCTTTACACAGGAAGCTCTGGGCAGCAGTGGCTGGTAGGGCATGGTCATCATAGAGGTCTGCAACAGACACAAATACACACTCTCAAAAAGAATGGGAAGAAAGAATGCGTTCAAAAACATGGTGGACATCCTCTTCCTCTACCATTACATAGAACTGAAATGAATTAGCTGAAAGTATACACAAATATATACATACTCACCGGCCACTTTATTAGGTACACTTAATTATTTGTGGCATAGACTCAACAAGGTGCTGGAAACATCCCTCAGAGATTATGGTTCATATTCAAATGATAGCATCATGCAGTTGCTGCAGATTTGTCGGCTGCACATCCATGATGCCAATCTCTTGTTCCACCACATCCCGAAGGTGCTCTATAGGATTTAGATCTGGGGCCCTTTGAGTACAGTGAACTCATTGTCATGTTAAATGAACCAGTTGGAGATGATTTGAGCTGTGTGACATGGCGTGTTATCCTGCTGATCTACACTGTAGTCATAAAGGGATGGACATGGTCAGCAACAACACTCAGGTAGGCAGTGGCGTTTGGACGATGCTCACTTGTTACAAAGGGGACCAAAGTATGCCAATAGAATATCCCCCACACCATTACACCCCCACCCCCAGCCTGAACCGTTGGCACAAGGCAGGATGGATCCATGCTCTCGTGTTGTTTACGCCACATTCTGACCCTACCGTCCGAATGTCCCAGCTGAAATCGAGACTCATCAGACCAGGCAACATTTTTCCAATCTTCTATTGTCCAGTTTTGGTGAGCCCGTTGAATTGTAGCCTCAGTTTCCTGTTCTTATCTGACAGGAAGGGCACCCGGTTGGGTCTTCTGCTGCTGTAGCCCATCTGCTTCAGGGTTCCACGTGTTGTGTTCAGAGATGGTCTTCTGCATACCTTGGCTGTAACCAGTGGTTATTGGAGTTACTGTTGCCTTTCTATCATCTTGAACCAGTCCATTCTCCTCTGACCTCTGGCATCAGCAAGGCATTTTGTCCCAGAGAACTGCCGCTCACTGGATATTTTCTCTCTTTCGGACCATTCTCTGTAATCCCTAGAGATGGATGTGAAAACCCCATCAGATCAGCAGTTTCTGACATATGCAGACCAGCCCGTCTGGCACCAACAAATGTTGTAAATGTATTATCTTTTCGATTTACACACGACATCTATTGCACGTCTGTCCGTCCTGGGAGAGGGATCCCTCCTCTGTTGCTCTCCCTGAGGTTTCTCCCATTTTTTCCCTTAAACTGTGGGGTTTCTCTGGAAGTTTTTCCTTGTACGATGTGAGGGTCTAAGGACAGAGGGTGTCGTATTGCCATACTGATTTCTGTACAAACTGTGAAGACCACTGAGACAAATGTAACATTTGTGATATTGGGCTATATAAATAAACATTGGTTGATTGATTGAATAACCATGCTACGTTCAAAGCAGTGACGTGCAGTGAGGTTCATGGCTGGTGAGGCACTGACTCTTTCAGAGTCAGATTTACAAATATTATATTTTAATCTCTAGTTTCAAGTCTAGTTTGTTGTTTGCGTCTACCGTCTCTGTGTAGAATACCAGTAGCAACAAGAACCTGTGGGCTCACGTGCGCCCCCTTCAGTGCGGCAGAGGTTATGGCTGCCTCCCCTGGTGCTTTTTTCATTACCGTTGTATGATGAGACCAGCGAGCTTAAATATCATATATACAGTGGGGCAAAAAAGTATTTAGTCAGCCACCAATTGTGCAAGTTCTCCCACTTAAAAAGATGAGAGAGGCCTGTAATTTTCATCCTAG
>CALSBZ010046937.1:587088-606322 GCA_943591055.1 Gobionotothen gibberifrons
GACGACCTCATGAAGCTGACTGAGAGAAGCCAAGAGTGAGGAAAGCTGTCATCAAGGCAAAAGGGGGCTACTTTGAAGAATCTAAAATATAAATCATATTCTGGATTTTTTACTACATAATTCCATATGTGTTCTTTCATAGTTCTGATGTATTCAGTATGAATCTACAATGTAGAAAATAATTAAAATAAATGAAAACCTTTGAATGAGAAGGTGTGTCCACACTTTTGACTGGTACTGTATATACACAATGGAAACAAAAGTTATATGGACAAAAAACAGAAGAACGTTTTATTGACAAAGTAGTTAATGCATTTGAATTTTTTTTCTCTAAAATGTAGAACATAGTTTGTTTTCCCACAACAGAGGTGCATCTTAATTATGGCGGGTAGTGCCAGTGCAGTCAGATTCACTGTGCTTTTCCACTGCAGGACCTAGCACGGCTTAGCACAGCTTAGTTAGGCCTTGGTAGGCCAGGCTCACTTTGCGTTTCTATTACAGTTTAGTAACTGGGGTAGTTACTATAGTAACGCAGTGTAGGCAGGGCGATCGGCTATTCGGCGGGCGGAGCGACGCTGCGTAAAACTGCCGTGACGTCATCTTCAATGCGAACCACAAAACCAAAACATCCGCCATTAGCTGTTAGCATTCAGAGCTCACAGCTCCTCATATCTGTTCAGAATCTAGACAAAAGTACAAACCACAGACCGTCTGTGTCATGGCGAATACAGTCGCTGGTTTATTTCTGTCTGTAGGCCGTTGTTGTGAGTGTGGACGGAGCAGATACAACGTTAGCTTAGCCTGATCGATCCGATCTCCATTCAGAAAACACGCATTTAAAAAAAAAAGAAATTCGCCTGCCGTCTGTCTGCAGACCGGTATCAGTATGTTGTTACTTCGGCATCATTTTGAAACGTGTATTACAATAAAGATCCCATGTCATGGCCATTTCTACTGATCATAATTCCATTGTTGAGGTCTACTAGAATAGATTTATATTGTTCAATGTTCCAAACTCACATTGGTTTCTCATACAGCATCTCTGTATAGTATGTGTATTCACTCTCTGTCCTAAACGGCTTGTTGGAGCTCCTGCCCCCCCTCCCTGTGAGCCCAGTGTGCTCTGATTGGTCGCGAAGCTGACAGGCTCGTTGCTGCTCGCAGCTCCTCGCAGCTGTGTGAGCTGCTGCGAGGAGCAGACAGGCTTTCCGTGTCAGCGTCTCGACGATACAGGAGAACAAGCGAAACTCCTCCTGAGCACACACAAACACTCACAGCCGAAGTAAAAACAATAAGTGTGGCTTGATATCGAGTAAGAAAAAGGTTTATAACTCTGTGAGCATGGGTCTGCGGAGAGCATTTCTCCCCGATCCCAACGTAGTAGCCCGAAAAACGTTTACCCATTTACACAGTCGTGGTAGATACCTTGTTTGTTTTAAACATCATAAATACACAAACAACAATGAATACTTACAGGCTGTGTACCCGAATCTCCCGCTAGTCCAAACAAAGTAGGAACAGCATCGTTCTTCAGTGCCCTAAGCTGTGCATATCCGGCATGAATCGCTGAAAGGTTTGGAAAGCTTTGTTTCGTGAAAGGCTGGCAGAGGGTGCGGCCATAGCTCTGGGCGTGGCTACTGGGTATCCCTACGTAGCCATACCCAGGAAGAAAACATTGGAAAATGAGAAATCTCCAACGAGGCGTTTTGGGGAGGTCTTTTCTGTGTTAGAGTTTTACTCGCTACAGGGTGTACTTTGAGGGTTTGTGACTCAGCAGACCGTTTACATGCAGAAAAACCTTCATAACACACAAGGGGACGGGTAATAACCGGAAAAGCATGACTTGGGACCTTTAAATCACGGTAAAATATCTTCATTTAGTTGTAGTTGTAGCCCCCTTGCCAGCGATTCTCTCTGACCATTCGGCAGTCGAGAGTGTTTACGTCACTAGTTTAGCATATTCAGCCCGGTTGTTGGCCCGGTAAGAACCTCGATTTTGGAGGGCCAGAAAAAAGGTGAAAAGGTAGCCCTGAACCGGAACTACCCCTAGTGGAAAAGCAAAAAAAGCTTAAACCGTGCCAAGTGCTGCAGTGGAAAAGCGCCATTAGTGTACCCCTGATCAGTCCATATCAGGGGGTCAAACTCAATTTCATGGCGGGCCACATCAGCATTATGGTTGCACTAAAAGGGGCGGTTGTAACTTTAAGAGTATATAAATATACATATATAAAATAATGTATTACATTACATTATTGCCTCTGCATTGGATTATTATCGGTTTTGGTAATAACTTAATAAATAACTACATCTGAAAGCTAACCCCAAGATATTGTTCACTAAAGTTGAGGAAAACTGATTTTTTTTTAAGTCAACCATGACCAATGTTTTCTCCTGAATGGTGACAGGCACGAGGTCTCCAGCTTCCCTGGGGTCAAACACCTTCTCCTCTGTGCTTTTAACACTTGGGAGAATAAACCTTTACATCTCTTTATAATAGTCAGGTCACTATCCAAAATCAAGATAGAGGATTAACTGAGATTGAATGATGTGATCATTATGGTTATATCTTCTACACTAGTTTGTGTAGAAGGTCAAAAAGGAAAGAGGAACAGACACAGCCCTGGGGGTCTTCTGTGCTCAAGGTTCTAATTCCTGTGAGAGTTCAACAACTGCTGACCTAAAAGTAAGTGATACCATCCAATAAGGAGAGGGCTTGTGGCAACATCTGATGGTAAAGTCATGGCAGCTCATAGTAACTTCTTACAATGAAAAATATAAAGTTAATGCAGATACTGAAATGCAAAACAACTTTTCAATCCAATTATGCAGCATAACCATATGTCAATTCTTAATGACTGTCCTACCTGCATATGTGGTTTCATGTGTTTCCAGGTCAGTGAGTGTGACAGGCCCAGGTTGAGGTAGTTGAGGCACTGCTGTAGGACACGAGGGGTAACGTACTGCTTCTGTCTGTACTGGTCCACCACCTTCAGCAGGACCTGGACACGCAACACACACACATGTTGTTTGATGGACTACAACGTAAAGACACCATCAAATCCTGGATCAAACACTTGCAAAGCACTTTAAATTACCTTTTTTTTTTTGTATGTGTTACATAAATAAACGTGCCATACCTTTGTAAATTGACACTGTGATATTGATAACTGAATTAAACAAAAATGTTGAAGTCTTAGGAACACATTCTTACCTGCTGTATGCCCATTGCGTATGTCTTTAAGAAAAAGTCTGCAAACTCGTTATACTCCTTTGTCACATTGCCAGGGCTTCCATACCTGTAAGTGACACGAGAAGCATTTGAGTTTATGTGACTGTCCCTCTGCTTACCACAAATCTGTCTTTAGTGAAGTGAGAGCAGCTCTGGACCCACCGTTCAAACAGTCTGGTGATGATGCGTAACGCCCACTTCTTACACTTCCACCATGCCAGGTCAGGACGGTCGTCCTCATCCACCTCTAGGGTCTCCTAACACACACTTCATTTTAGACATCCAGCATATATTGTTAAATAAGACTTCTCCTTATAATATGATAAGTTAGCATGTTGTAAAAGAAAGTTCCTTTTGATGTTAAAACAGGATTGATTGAGCTTCTACTGCCCACTGCAGCGGGGGGGTCTGGGAATAGCCAACCATCTTTAGTGAGGTCACAGTTACCTTGACCACACTTCTAGATGGTTAATCCTAGAGTCAGAGTAGACCTGTGTCACAAAGTCCATTGCCAGATCAGAAGCACACACATTTAAGTAATTAAGAGTGAAGTCATTGTTGAGCTATTTCCTATCTAAATAAATATTTGAGAGGATAGCTGGGCTTCAGAGTGGATGGCAGCATGCACACATCACTGTGTTTACCAGCGTCATCCACCTTGATCAAGCTTCAATTAAACCTTCAGTTTGCCATCGGATCGCTCTCCAGTCTCCATCACAGTAAGTAAAACTAGTTGTGTGTGTGTGTGTGTGTGTGTGTGTGTGTGTGTGTGTGTGTGTGTGTGTGTGACTCACAACTGGGACACCTCGGTCCATTATCGCTCGAAGGATTTCCATCCACTGAGTCATCACTGTGTTGTTGATCAGCTGGAGAGGCAGCGAGTACTGTTGGACATCATCATCATCATCATCATCATCATCATCACCACCAACATCACCAGAAATGTTGTTTTTTGACCATCAGGGTCACCATAACAACAGTGCAAACTCTAAAATGTATCAATTATGAATTTGAGGGACACTTGTTCAGTTCTGACAGTGTGATGAAGTAGATCTTAATACTGCTACTTTGGAAGCAACAATGCAATAGGAAAGACAAGGGTTTCATTTGGGATTGTTGTTTGATTAGTTTCTCACATAACTCCAACTCCTAATCCACTAACCCCTCGCCCCTATTCCACCCAGCTAAGCACTTCTTACTTTTGTTGTTATTTTTCTTCTTCACTTGCGTAAAGCGCTTTGAGCACCAGGAAAAGCGCTATATAAATAACATGTATTATTATTATTATGTACAGAGGATGTCAAAACTGAAGAAGCTGGCATGATTGGTGAAAGGGTGGCCGACCTAATGATTATTCTAAATGATCCAGAATGAGAAACCTTATTTTGTATGTTGCTCAGATGTATTTCTTCTAGGGCTGTCAAAGTTAACGCATGTGATTAATCTCGAGACTTTAATACGCAAATTTTTTTTTAACTCAAATGAATCATAGTATCCAGTTTAGACGGTACCTCCCTCAGTATTTCCAGCGCGCATTTTCACCACTAAGAGACAGGCACGTTAAACTAACAGGATGACTGAGGAGTAGGGTTGGGTACCGAAATCCGAAATTTTGATTCCATCGGTATCGTTTAGAAATGTTAGTTTCGGTTCTGCTTATCGATGCATCTCGCCACTTTCTGTACTGTTACGGGGGTGGGGCGGGACGTGTAGCAAGCACAGTTGCAGGGTTATTAAGCGTTTTAGCTCCTATGCTGTTAATATTGACCACCATTTCCTCTATGAAGTAAACCAGCCCCCCTGTCTGTGTTCTCGCGCTGCCCCCCCCCCCCCCGGACTGTGAGACAGACTCGGTGGAGCACAGGGAAGTCAGTATTGTTTATGAGGCAGGGTATAGAAAGTACATCATTTAAATGTAAATACTATTTATTTATTTTTACAAACAGTGAGCAGCTGGGCAGCTGTAGCATGTGTATTGCAGGTCATGTGTTGGACACAAACTGTATGGTTGGACACTGGGCCACTTAGAACTAATTAAACAATGCAGAGATAATTTTTATATAATTTATTATCGATGTTTTGAGCAATACTAAGCACTCCCTGAGACCTTTTTGCTCAGAAAAACTAAAGAAATCTTGATCTCTAACTGCTTTTAGCATTTCATTCTTCCATACCTGCATTTGTCTTTCCACCAACAAAAAACTAAACTACAAATAAATATGTTCCTTTTAAACTTGTGATTAATCACAGAATTTTATTGTGATTAATCCGATTAAATATTTTGATCTTTTGACAGCACTAATTTCTTCATACAGGGTTCATACACTTTTTCACCAATGACTTTCAATGACTTTTCCATGACCTTTACCTCATTTTCCATGACCAAAAAAAGTACTCTTTCTCAGCGGTACCACTGAATTTTTTTTTTTTTAACATGGAACAGGAAAATAAGGTCTGCATATGAAACATGTTGTGCCTATCTAAAACAAATCAAATAGTAGGCTTACTAGCTTCTACAGAGTAAAGCCACTGTAGACTAGACTAGGGCGTGATTGTAAAAATCTCTCACCAGCAAAACACCTCGTCAGTTAAATGCCATTCTACGTTTCATTACTATACGATACAGTATTTATTATCATTATAGGATTACTATTTTGGCGATTAGATAAAATATAAATTATATTTGATATCCAAAACCTTGGGAAAAATATTGTTTTCCATAACTTTTCCAGGGCCTGGAATTTGCATTTTGAATTTCCAGGTTTTTAATGACCGTAGGAACCCTGTTCCCAAGAACAGGTCTTAAGACATTACGTTTCTGAATCAAGTCAAGCTATAAAAAAACACACACATGAACACACATGCACACGCACACACACGCACACACACCTGTACGAGAGCGTGAAAGGTCTTAAGGATCTGTTTCTGGATGAGGACAGAGAAGATGGTGGCGTCGGCCAGCAGCTGGCTGATGAGCTGCTGAATCCTCGGCAGAAAGATCTGCATTGCTGCCAACAATGGTTGCCTCTCATCCGCCTTCCTGTACCTGGAACATGGAGATACACAATCAATAATAGAATGGATCTCTTCTGCACATTTTTTTTTACTTTAAGCGTTCATTTCATCTCCTGTTTATAACTTCTGCTAGTAACTTATTAAGATGTGCCTTCTCTAATCTGTTTTGTAGGGAGAGATTTTGAAGTTTTTGTTTGCCATTGGGTGCTGCTGTTGTGCAGAAACCCCACGGCTGTCTGAAGCCGGCTAGCATGGTGGTCATATTTACTGATTTGAATATGGTGCAACTGTCACCAAACCTATTTCCCCGGGGATTAATAAAGTATTTTCATTGATTGATTGTAATGGCAATAAAATGCCTGATCCTAATGAGACTTGTGTGTTGTCAATTAATGCTGCTTGATTTGGGAAAAAGGTAACAAATATTTTTGACTGATATTGTGAAAAATATATTGAAATGATGATTTTGTACCAAAAAAAATGATTTTTTTATTTCATACCTGCAAACTCACAAGTTAAGCATTTTTGTAAATTGAGCATTCTGGTAAACTACAGACTTATTGAGCTCATTTCTTCTGTCTTTTTGCCTGCATAGACTTCTCAAAGTGCTTGTTTGTATTAGTTTCAGAGGAAAAATAGTATTTGTGGTTCACAAGGGGCCTTTGCAAGTCAGAAGGAGGACTTCTCCATCATCAGGAATCAGAATATGAAGTACTAAAGTAATAACCGAGCCTGTGTATAGGGTTCACTGGTTATACTATAGCAGCAGCAGCTGTTTTTAACAGATCTAATGAGGGTAAATAGTGTCCGCCCTGCATGCTTCCGCAGCACTCGGACAATCTAGTATTGTTGTTTGTGCTGGTAAATGTGACTGGTCTTCCTAAAGGTATTCAAGAAGGATATTTGTATGTGGCGTTGAGGCTGGATTTGTATTAAAGGGGTTGTTAGGGAAATAATTTGCTTAGGTATTCATCCTTTGACACAGTTCATCATTTTCTCCTCTCACTGTCTCCTTTCCCATGGCATTGGTCTACGGCCTTGGGTATAGCTGCTATCTCTCTTAAGGAGGGGCAGCTTGGGCGCATTGTTGTTGCCAGTCTATGGACGAGAGCTCTAGTTAGATTCAGGGTCCATATTGCTTAGTCTCACTGATAAAGAATGTTGATTATTACACTCCGAACTAGATAAAACATCGAGCTGCAGAAGGAGTTCTTCAGAATTGGTTTGGCAACCGCTGTGTCAACCCGTTACACACCACCTGTCTTGTCAACTCTCCGGCCGAAACTCCAAATAAACCATCAGTGTTTGCCATCAAAGCTCCAGCTCTCCTCGTGTCTCCTTCATGAGTCGGTGACTCCCACTGCATTGCTACACAGAAGTTTCCTCCACAGGGGTAGTTCATTGAAATTGATTATTTTTGCTTTATATTGGAAATAACAGAGTTCAGAGTCATTCTCCCAGCATGGGAGCCTCCTCCTTTAAACCTGTAGTTGTGATGTGAGGGCTAATGACTCCCCAGGAGGGTCCTTCTCAGAAGTGAGGTGATGCAGATGAAAATGAACAGCTTACTCACTCGTATGTTTTGACCAGCTGGTAGAGAGCCAGCAGGCTGCCGTACCAGCTGCCGCTGCTCTGAGACTGCAGGTACGCGCCGATCTTATCCACTATGGCTGTCCAGCGGCCTGGGAAGTCGTGTTTGATGACAACTCGCAGACACATGGTCAGCTGTGAACTGCGGACAGTGCATAAACATATGAAGTCAGTTATTGTATTAGTCGGGAGGAAAGTGTATTCTTTCAATGCATACATTTCAGGTTCCCATTGTTATCTAAATATAAAACTAATCGCAATGTTTAAAGCGATTTTATAGATTAACAGGCCTATCCATTACAAACACTACAGAAGAGATGAAGACATCTGTGATGAATAGGGTTGATGAGAACCGATAAGAAAATGCCGGGTACCGGGTACCCATACAAAATACACAATTTAGGTTCTGCTTAATGGTTCCTAAATGCGGTAGACCCTGTATTCCACGGGTCCGTCTGCGCCGCGGTGACCCGGTGGAATACAGGGTAAGGGCGGACTGGCCATCTGTGTGTTCTGGAGAATCACAGAACGGCCGGTCGTCAGCGGGCCGTTGACGACCGGCTCGGTTCGCTGACGGCCGGCACCGCCCTTAATTTTTTTAAACGGCATCATGTAAGTTGCGCTGACAGGTGACGGGTCCACAGTTGCCCCGCAGCGAGGCTCCCCCCGCCCTCCCGTAGACAGTTCACGAGCTCAGTCCCTTCATAACACCAAAGATGGGTCGCGGTAAACGCTCTAAAGTGAGGCTCCACTACACTCAAAAAGAAAAAGACAAGGCACAGTGTAATGCCTGTTAATAGCTTGTCACAGGCATAGCTCAGTTCAAATAAAGCACAGCTATTGTGCAATACATTTGTATTGCATGTATATTTTTTATTTGTAAAAATGTCAGTTAAAGCTTAAAAGAATAAATATATTTTTGTTATCTAAACGTTTGACCTGTTTCTTTTACAATTTTGGAATCAAAACGGGGAATCGACAAGAACCAGAATCGATAAGCAGAACCGGAATCGATAAATATATATAGAAATGTATTCATTGGGATAAACCCCTTGAGATGCACCATCTCGTTTTCAAGGGGGTCCCGACAATAGCAACAACTTACAGACATACATAAACAAAAAGACAAAATGCAAAACAAACGATACCCATCCCTAGTGATGAATGACAAGTATGTGTGCTATATACAGTATGTGCGGCCATGTTCTGTCTATTTACCGTATTGACTCAGGACAGCGGATAATACCCTCCACTAGATGGTCTCTGATTTGCTGCCGGTCGTTCTCGTGGATGTTGAAGGGAAAGACCACTTCCCCCAGAGAGGGCTCCCTGTCCTGCCAGTACTGACTCACCATGTTCTTCAGGTAGATGGCCGCTACACACAGAGACAGACAGAGTCAGACAGAGACAGACAGAGACAGACAGAGACAGACATAGTCAGAACCCTAACCCTGTTAGGAGAGCTCACTGAGCAGCAATCTGGCAGCAGAATATGTTTTTATACACACACACACACTTTTACACCCTTTATTGATCCAACAGGAAGATATTAAATGTGTATAAAAGTGAGCATGTGCCAGCCGTGCCACAGCCTGTTGCAGTGGCTCCTGCTGGATTTGCAATCATTTTAACTTTATGCTTTCTTATTTGATTTGACTTGGTATTTTTCTGTTAATAACTCCTATTAGTCACTTATTAAGTTGTGCTCTCTCTAAACTTTGTGGTAGGGAGAGTTTTGTTTGTTTTAATTTGCCGTTGGTTTGATGCTTTTGTGCAGCCACACCGGTGATATGCAAACTAAATGTGTACTTTTACTCCGATACATTTCCCCTAAACATGCACCAGCACGGAGCTAGAACCAAACTGACTTTCAGTGGAAAAGGGGTACATTTGGGGCAGTGTTTACACATTCTGACAGAATAACTGTTTAGCAGGGATATGCGAAGCAACCAAACAACAGTGTGAGGTTATGGACTGCTGAGCCTTACCTGCCTGGCGAACAGGAAACTCCACCTGCTCCGACACGATTATCTGAAGCAGGGTGGGGGCGAAGTTGATGATCTTGTACGACTGCAAAACAGAGAAGTAGCATGAAACAACCCATTTTTAAGATTGGTAAATCACCAGGTTTCAAATCTAAGATTGTAAAACATTGATGATTGTGAAATCAAATGTCAAAGAGAAGAGATGGTTTACTGTTAAAGGTCCCCTATAATGCAAAATGCACTTTTTGATTTATTTTAAACATAAATGTGTCCCCGGTGTGTAAGGAGACTCACGCAGCGTCAGAAAATAAAACCCTCTCTCTTTTCCTCCGTACCCAAATCTCTAAAAACGGGGGAACAATGGAGCTGATCCAGATTTGCGTGACGTGTAGTACGTAATATGGTATGAAGTAATATGGTCTGTGTGTGATAGCAAGCATCACTAACACTCAGAGCTAACGCTGTACTGGAGAGAGTATGTGTAAAGAAGCCGAATATAAAAAAGGTAAACCTGCATGAGAGAAAGCGCTTGAAATAATGCTTGATGTGGTTTGGAAGAAGTCTGACTTCAAAGGCTGTAACACACGGAACATGTGGGTGGGACTAAGAACAATGACAGATTACAAAGGAGCAGCGGGGGGTGCTGTGGGACTGTCTGCGTGCGCATCTCTCCCAGATGAGCTGAACAGTTTTTTTGCACGATTCGAGAGCAGCCAGGCTGTGGAGGCACAGAAGGATCAGGGGCCCTGCCCTTTTGTTTTACACAGGGCAGATGTGTGCAAATCCATTAAAAGGGTTAACCCACACAAGGCTCCTGCACCTGTTCTCAGGGTGTGTGCAAGTCAGCTGGCAGAGGTGTTCACAGACATCTTCAACAGGTCCCTGCTGCAGTCTGTAGTCCCCACATGCTTCAAACACTCCACCATCGTTCCTGTCCCCAAAAAGACAAAAATCACCAGCCTCAACGACTACCGCCCAGTAGCACTCACCTCCATCATTATGAAGTGCTTTGAGAGGTTAGTCAAAACCTTCATCACCTCCTCCCTCCCTGACTCTCTGGACCCCCTGCAGTTTGCCTACAGAGCAAACAGGTCCACAGACGACACCATAGCCCTCCCCATCCACACTGCCCTCTCACGCCTGGACCAGAGGGACACATATGTGCGAATGCTGTTCATTGATTACAGTTCAGCATTCAATACCATAGTGCCCTCCAAGCTGGTAATCAAGCTCAGAGACCTGGGGCTCAACTGTGCCCTCTGTGATTGGATCCTCAACTTCCTGACGGGCAGACCCCAGGCAGTGCGGGTGGGAAACACCACATCCTCCACCCTGATCCTCAACACCGGTGCCCCTCAAGGCTGCGTGCTCAGCCCTCTCCTGTACTCCCTGTTCACACAACACTGCTCCAACACCATCGTGAAGTTTGCTGACGACACGATCGTCATCGGCCAGATCACCGACCGCCGAAACCCTGACATCTTGGTGCCAGGATAACAACCTCCATCTCAACGTCAGCAAAACAAAAGGAGCTGATTGTGGATTACAGGAAGCAGCAGAGAGAGGGACACGCCCCCATCGCCATCAATGGGACTACGGTGGAGAGAGTCAGCAGCTTCAGGTTCCTCGGTGTCCACATCACTGAGGACCTGACATGGACTCATCACTGAGGACCTGACATGGACTCTTCACACTAACACCATCACCAAAACAGCTCGACAGTGGCTCTTCTTCCTCCGCAGGCTGAGGAGGTTCAACATAGACTCCAGGATACTCTGCAACTTCTATAGGTGCACAGAACATCACCAGGACAGAGCTGCCATCCATGGAGGACCTTTACTCCCAGCGGCTCAGGAAGAAATCCCTCAGGATTATCAAAGACCCCCATCACCCCAGCCACAAACTGTTCTGTCTGCTGCCGTCTGGCAGGTGGTACCACAGCATCCGGACTAATACCACCAGACTCAGGGACAGTTTCATTCCACAGGCCATAAGACTGTTAAACACCTGAACTTTTGAAACAACATCCACAACATTCATCTGCAATTTACAAATTATTTATCTAATATATCATATTCCCCTCTGTGGGACGAATAAAGGTATTCTGATTCTGATTCTGATATTCCAATCACTTGTATATAGACTCTTATTGCACCACTTCACTATTTTTAAATGTTTATTATTTGCACTACTTTTTCTGTTTTATTGTGTTGCACTATTGGTGGAGCCTGTGACCTAAGATTTTCATCGACATAACTATACTGTAGCTATGTACGTATGACAAATAAAAGCCTTGAACATAATATGGTGTTTAATCACTGCAGCATTTAGCTGGGAATCTGCTTCTCTCTGCAGCTCTGCTGCATGTGCGCTCCAAAGAGGGCGAGGCCCCGTAGCTACTGACCAAGAAGCAGCCCTTTAGTAACAAGGCTGAAATAGAGGGGTATGAGGCATTCTACAATGGGTGATCTGTTTGGTATTTTGAGCAAACAAAACATAATAAAATAAACATTAAGGTGCAGCATTTCGATGAACTGAAATAATCTGTATTTGAACTTTACTGTACTAGCACTCACAAAACATAAACTATTAGTTTTGGGTTTTTAATTATTATTAAACTGTGAATATTCACTCAAATAAATACAAAATATAATAAAATAAACATTAAGGTGCAGCATTTCGATGAACTGAAATAATCTATATTTGAACTGTACCTAAGCAGCCAGCTTTACATTATGACTTGCTTGTAATTGTATTTTCATGTTTTTTTAAAGAAAGATTAACTTGTCCACATTGCTTGGCGAAAGGGCAGATCTGCTGGCACTAACAATATCTCCTGCTGTGGAGAACACCCTCTCGCTAGGGACAGAGGTAGCAGATACAGCCAGGTAGCGCTTTGCTAACATGGCAACATAAGGATATTTGGCGTTTGTAATAGCTTTGGCTCGGTCTGAACTTTTTGCGAGTGGTGGAGGCTTAAATGCTAGCGGGAGTTGGGTTTGCACTTCAGTCTTTTTTCTTTTGGTACCGCCGGTGATATTCACGTTCGGGTGATGCCTTTTCAAATGAGTGTGCAAGTTTGATGTATTGCCAGCCGCGTAACCAATTTTAGTTGAACAATGCCGACAAACAGCTTTGGTTCGGTCCACCTGTCTTTGTCCGTCATCCTTGTACGTAACTGCGAAACCAAAATGTTCCCAAACCGGAGACTTCAATGATGCTGGAGGATTTTCTGAGGATTTTCTGAGGATTAATCTCAGGTGCTGCGACGCAGCACCTGAGATTACTTCCAAAAAGTTGTTCACGTTCTCAATTTTTTACGTTCAACGTTATATTCTTTCGGTACACATGTGTACCGAACCGAAGGGCCCGTACCGAATAATTTCGGTACGGGTACGTATACCGTTACACCCCTAATAAGTACCCTGTATCAAGATTGATGCAAAACAAGTGCCATTTGACCTTTTTAGAGAGGTTAAAAAGAAAAAAAACACCTCTGGGGTCATTTGGGTGTATTTGCCATATCTCTGGAACCCATTGGTCGATTTTGGTGATTGACACCTCTTTTGAACCGTTAGAGCCAATAAAATCGAGGGGAAGTTCCTAAATCCACCTACACGTTACCATTGAGGAGTGAGAGTGATGCGCACGCAGTTTCCAAACCAAAAGCTACGTTACGCTCTGAAAACTAGGCTTATTATTTGGGGAGGTGGCGGCAAGTCGATAGGGACTTGGCTTGGCAACTGGAAGGTCACCAGTTAAATTCCCGGCAAGACCAAGTGCTACCGAGGTGTCCCTGAGCAAGGCACCGTTCCCTACACTGCTCCCCGGGCGCCGTTAAAAATTGCAGCAAACTGCTCCTAAAACTAGGATGGGTCAAATGCAGAGAAACAATTTCCCCACGGGGATTAATAAAGTATATCAACATTTTCAAAAAATAAAAAATGTCCATAAATATTACGATGGATTATCAGTAATCATTTCAAAGTGACAGAGACATTGGTTTAACCTTCAGCAGCGTTTATATGCGCTTTAATGCCATTGAACACAACTGATCAGAAAATAGCAAAGGTAAGACATATTTGCCTAACCACTAGGCCTGTCACGATAATTAATTTTGTTGGACGATACATTTTCCTGGAAATTATTGCGATAAACGATAATATTGTCGGCACCATTGCAAGACCATTTTAGACCACTGACATATTCGGCTCTTTTAGTCCCAATTCTAGCAAGGACGTTTAATGATTCCCTTGAGGTAGGCCATTACCTCCAACCCTATCCATGGCATCCATCTCTCTGCTTCTGAAAAAAGGCAAAGATCCTACTCTTTGTAGTAACCAGTGTTTCTGCCAGACCAGGGGTGAGAGGGCGTCCACCCCGAGAGCCGTCCCTTATAGACAATGTCTTTTTACGTTAGTGAGCCGGATCATTTGGCTCGGCTCTCTTAAAGCGCCAGCTGGTTCGGCTCCCAAGCGGCTCTTCATGTTACCACAGTTTACCACGGAGCCTCAGTTTCGCGCTGCGAGGCTCTGGTGCTCGCAGCTCACAAATGACTGCAAGACGCAACCCTGGCAGAAACGCTGGTAGTAACTATAGACCCATCTCCCTTTTAAATGTGGATTGTAAAATACTGGCTAAGATCTTGTCCCTCCGCCTCCAACTAGTGTTGCACGGTGCACCGATACTAGAGATACTTTAAGAATGACATTGTTTTAATAAGAGCCGTATTTCCTGTGTGTTTGTGAAGCTGACCGTTGAGCGGCCCAGACCAAGCAAGGAGGCAGAGGCAGAACGTCCAAAATACAACCCGGTGTGGGCATTTATTACCTCATGAACATATGACACAGCCTCAATCTGCTGCCCACGTGAACACAGTCACCAGCCACCACAAGGATCTCACACACTACTCCCAGCCCCACAAGAAAACAGCACCTAAATACACACACAGACTAACAAGACACAGGTGAGGGGGGAGCAATTAGACACAGGTGGGGGGGGAGGAGACAACACAGGGCACCAGGTGCACACAATCCAGCAACAGACATGGGGAAAGGGGAACACTTTTCAGAATAAAACCAGGAAACAGAGACAGACAAACTAGTTACATAAATTACATATATTCCTTCCTGTGCAATGTTTTTAGTGCTATATTACCCGTAACGGAGGCCGAGATCTATGGGCCCAGAGATCACCTCCGTTACAGTGTCCAGCGCTCTGTTTCCACTCCCTGCAGCCGTGCCTGCAGTGCCTCCCTGTGACGTGACGTTTTTTTTCTCTCATGCATGCTCTAGCTGTCATATCATGTGACAAAACGAGAAGCATTGCTGCGAGTGCTATAGCCGATGCGCCTCAGCTTGTAGACAACAAAGACGCAAGAAGCAACATTTTGAAGTATTTTGGTTACATCTCCGAAAGCGAGGGCAAGCCTATATGGACACCACGAGGCGTTCTAGACTGAGTGAGGACAATTTGGAAACCCTTGTTTTCTTGGTCAGAATCAGGGGCATACTGTCCATCTGTGTGTTCTGGAGAATCACAGAACGGCTGTCAGCGGGCCGTTGGCGGCCGGCTCGGCTCACTGACATTTTGTTTAACGCCATTTTTCATAAAAGTGGCGCTGACAGGCGACAGAGGTCCAGTTTCCCCGCAGCGAGGCTCCCCCCGCCCCCCGTTGACAGTTCACATTGTTCACTCATTGTGTTGAATGTCATTTCTTATTGTTTAATATACAAATTAGAGATGTCCCGATCGGATCACGTGATCGGGGATCGGATCACGTGATTTTCAAAAGATCAGAAGAAAGAAATCGAGGATCTGGATTTATTTATTTTAATTTTTTTTTTTTTAATTACACAACATCATGTATGTGTTGCTTCTTTGGGGCTTGTTTTCATAGACCTGGTTGCTTATTTCTCTCAAATCTGGCAACAGAGTGGGCGCAGTGTCTAATAGTAGCAGTAAGCTAACGAGCACTGATAAGCTTTATTTTGTTTTGATCCAATGCTGCACAACTGAACTGATCCAATGCTGCTGTGAAAAAAAGAAGCTACACTGAACAAAAATATAAACGCAACACTTTTGTTTTTGCTCCCATTTTTCATGAGATGGACTCAAAGATCAAGTGCGAACTGGTTTTCGGACCCCCCCAATAAAGCAAAAATGCACATTTCAGAGTGGCCTTTTATTGTGGCCAGCCTAAGGCACACCTGTGCAATAATCATGCTGTCTAATCAGCATCTTGATATGCCACAGGCTACAATAGGCTGGCCACAATAAAAGGCCACTCTGAAACGTGCATTTTTGCTTTATTGGGGGGGTCTGGGGGGGTCCGAAAACCAGTTCGCACAGCCATTGAAGAGGAGTGGACCAACATTCCACAGGCCACAATCAACAACCTGATCAACTCTATGCGAAGGAGATGTGTTGCACTGCGTGAGGCAAATGGTGGTCACACCAGATACTGATTGTTTTTCGGACCCCCCCAGAGCCCCCCAATAAAGCAAAAATGCACGTTTCAGAGTGGCCTTTTATTGTGGCCAGCCTAAGGCACACCTATGCAATAATCATGCTGTCTAATCAGCATCTTGATATGCCACACCTGTGAGGTGGGATGGATTATAATTATTATTATTAAGTGCTCACTATCACAGATTTTTTCAGATTTGTGAACAATATTTGAGAGAAATGGTTATTTTGTGTTTATAGAAAATGTTTTAGATCTTTGAGTTCATCTCATGAAAAATGGGAGCAAAAACAAAAGTGTTGCGTTTATATTTTTGTTCAGTGTATATCCATGTTGGATAGAATATCCAATTTAAATACAAAAATAACCTTAAGGGACAACTTGAATGCTTTTTTTTCTCTAAATGCATTGCATAAAGATCGGGAAAAATCGGTATCGGCAAATTGTCAAAATCAAATGATCAGAATCGGATCGGGAGCAAAAAAAGGTGATCGGGACATCCCTAATACAAATCTATTTAGAATTTTGACAAAAAAGTAGTTTGAGATGATGCTGCTATTTTAGTTAAAACCGATTCTTGTCATTTTATGTTGAATGCCATTGCTTTCATTTATGTTCTCATTGTTCAAAAGTTTGTGTTATGACTGAAAACACAACACAAGGAGACCCACAATAAGGACATTTAAGATGGTTTCCCCTTTTTTAAGAAAAGTATCGAAATCGCAATTCTTGACTTGGTATCGGTATCGAAACAAAAATGTTGGTATCGTTAGGCCTGTCGCGATAAGCAATTAATTGACTTATCGTACGATAAATAAAAATGAACTCGATAACTTTTCTGACCTCGATAAATTGCCTGCGTGTTTGTTTACATAAGGATGTGACCAGCATTTTTGCCAGGCACGCTGTGGCTGCCGGCCAGGCGTGCTGTGAGGGGCGGGGCTCACACACAGCCAGGTCAGGACAACCAGAAGCCATGGCTGACAGGAGAGGTCCAAGGGCTGCTGAGGGGCTACTGAGGGCCCGCAACATCGCCTTCAGAGAGGGAAATTCAGCTGGACTCAGAGCAGGCAGAGCCGACCTATCCCGCGGCATCCGTACAGTACACGCGGAAGATTACAGCACACTTCAGTGACAGCAGAGTCACACGGAGCCTGTTGCAGGGTATTAGGACCATCACAGACTACAAACCACCACCACAGACCTGCGACAGTGACACCTCTCTGCTGAACAACCTCAACGGCTTCTTCGCACGCTTTGAAGCACAGAACAGCACACCTGCGCATAAAAAAACAACGTCTCCACCCAACGACCAGGTTATCCGTCTGTCCCTAGGCAGAGTGAGGAGCACACTGTTAAGGATTAACACCCGGAGAGCTTCTGGGCCTGACAACATTCCTGGTCGTGTGCTAAAGGACTGCCCCGCTGAGCTCACAGATGTCCTCACAGACATCATCAACATCTCCCTGAGCCAGGCTGTTGTTCCCTCGTGCTTCAAGGTAACCACCATCATACCTGTGTCAAAGAAGTCATCACCATCCTGCTTCAATGACTACCGCCCTGTAGTGCTGACTTCCACCATCATGAAGTGCTTTGAGCGGCTAGTCATTAAGCAAATCAAATCTGACCTCCCCCCCTCGCTGGATCCGTTTCAGTTTTCATTGTGAGTGAAGCGGTCCACTGAGGATGCAATCTCCTCTGCTCTCCACCCAGCCCTCACCCACCTGGACACTAAAAACTCTTATGTTAGGATGCTGTTCATAGACTTTAGCTCCACGTTCTACACCATCAACCCCCAGCAGCTGGTTTGCAAGCTAGCAAACCTGGGCTTCAGCCCCTTTCTCTGCAACTGGCTGCTGGACTTCCTCACTGCCAGACCCCAATCTGTACGGGTCGGCAACAACACATCAGGCACCATCACACTCAGTACGGGGGACCCCCCAAGGATGTGTGCTCAGCCCCCTGCTCTTCACCCTGCTTACCCACGACTGCACAGCCACCCACAGCTCCAACCACTTCATCAAGTTTGCGGATGACACAACTGTGGTGGGTCTCATCAGCAACAACGACGAAACCCACTACAGGAGGGAGGTAAACCAGCTGGCCACGTGGTGCATAGACAACAATCTCTTTCTCAATATGGAGAAAACAAAAGGAGATTGTTCTCGACTTCAGGAGAACCTACACCCAACACCCCCACCCATTGACCATCGGTGGTGCTGCTGTGGAGAAGGTGAGCTGTATCAAATGATTGGGGGTGCGGTGCACATCCCTGAGGACCTCTCCTGGAGTAACAACATCACGTCAATCACCAAGAAAGCCCAGCAGCGCCTCTAATTCGTCCGCAAAACTGTGGCACGCTTCATTGCTAACTCACTTCCGGGTTTTAGGACTCGTTCCTGCACTACTCTATACGTGATGTTCATACTTGCAGCCAGTCTCCAGTGGTTATGGCAGTTCACTGCTGCGTCCACAGGGATCCTGGTCCCGGATGTACCTGGAAGTGCATGGATTTGGGAAGGCCTGATCATTGCCGTTTGCAGCTTCAATTTGAATTGACATCTATGTCTTCCATTAGGATAATCAGATGGAGAATTAAATCCAGCAGAGAGGGAAACCCAGCAAAGTCCCAACAGGCAGGAACCAAACTGTGTTCAGCTTGTTGAGGTAACTCAACTGCATGCACACCCTCAAATACCTGGTAATGTCTTCATGTACACAGCGGAACAATTACCTAGGTTTTTCCTTTTCAATACACATTATGCAAAATGTTATCAAAATCAGGATCAGTTTCAGAACAGTAGATGGCTCGCATGTAAACATACTCACTTTCTGACTATTGAGTGTTTTTAGCTCATCTTATTCTATTTTACATACGTATTTCATTTACTTAAAAGTAAATGTAGTCATTGTGCAGATTGGTCCATTTCAGAATAATATATATGATAT
>CALSBZ010046937.1:614005-633541 GCA_943591055.1 Gobionotothen gibberifrons
TTTTTTTTTAAATCCTCTGGAGCAGAGCAGCATCACTGTTTCTTAGGGTCAAGAAGAATACACTCACAACCCCTAACATGAAAGCATTTAGTTTATTTAATAAAAGAGCACATGTTCAATGTGAAAAGTGACAGTAGATATAGATTGGTTGCAATTTGATGCTATATAAATATAAATTTAAAAAAAATTATTTAAAAAAAAAATTATAATCTTTTTTTTTTTTTTTTTTTAAACACCTGGAATTTCAGGGAGGGCGCGGGGCTCCGTTGGCGAGGCGCGGGGCTCCGTTGGCGGGGCGCAGCGCCCCTCCAAGACAATGGTAGGGGAAACACTGAGTTGTATACACTGCTGGAAAGAGGAGATTCCTAGCTTTCTAATGATATCAGGATTGTTTTTGTACTCCAAATATTAAGCAAAATATGTCACATTATATAATGACAGTCACCGATTCATCATTTTGAGAAAAAGGCCTTTAAAGTTTCCTCTTCTCTGGATCGATCTGATTGATTATTAGCGGAGTAAATTATCAAAGTAGTAACGGAGGGAAGATATTTTCGTTTGGATTACTGGTCTGGGGGAAGCCCGCGAGTGTGTGTGTGTGTGTATATATACGTGTGTGTGTATTTTTGCTTTGTGTGTATTGTGTTTGTTTCCCGGGGAAAACACTCACGAGAAACACCGGCTGTTGTTGTGCTTGCTGTGACGTCAAGTTACTCCGTTCTCCACTTGTAATTATGCCGTTACAAGCTTCAAAGTTGTATTTATCATCTGAATTTGCCGAAACAAGTTTAATATTCTGAAAGCCAAGACTTTGTTTATTTGAAATCAGATGAAAACTAACTGTAACGGACCCTACCGTGTTATCTATGATCAGTGGCGTTTCTATATGTACAAAAGTGGTGGGGCACAAAAAACGTAGATGTTTATATATAAACTTCTGCAGTGAAATGCAGTGAGGTTCATGGATGGTGAGGCACTGGCACTGACTCTTCATATTTTGACCTAAATCAAAATATTCTATTATTTTAGTCTGATGCTTCGATTAATTTTAAACATACAGTTCAAAAATGTCATTTTATCATTTAAATATTGGATTGTTCTCTCTTAGTAAGATCCCATTTCCAATAAAATGGTGGTCTTACCTTGACTTGAAGATGAAGTCCATGCTATCCCTCTGGATAAAAATCTCTATTACTTTTTTCTAAAAGTCCTCCTTATCTTCTTGTAGTTTCAAAAGTCAAATCTTAAATCTAATCGATAGATTTATGATTAGAAAATTATAAAAGTAGGGTAGACATGTGGATATTATCCGGCTGAACAAAACGTGCATTTATCTAACCGTTTCCCACAGTTCTTATTTCGAGCTATTTTCTAAAATCCTATGGAGAAATCTCATTGCTTTTGTCGAGGGAACCCGTGTGCAGCTTACTTCCGGGTTTCCGCTGCTCTCTCTCGTCTCCTCTTCACACACTACACTTTTCGCGGCACACGTGCTTACAGCCAATCAGCTCTGAATTATGTGAGATGACGTATGGTGGGGTTGGCAGAGAGGCGAAGTCCCTCCCCCTCCGGTTGAGCTCATGGGACCCCGGAAGCGGAAAAATATACATTGAAGTCAATGGAGAGATAAACGTTATCTTTTGATCCCGTTTGAATTGTGCCACGAATGACACATATGATGTTTGTCAATCTTAAACAATCATTTCCATGTCAAAAAAGTCACAGTTTGTCGTAAAACTGTTGAAATATAAGACTATGAAAAATACGCAACTAGAAAGACTACAAATCCCAGAGTCGCGTAAGTGATGTCACCATTGTTTTCCTCCACTAAGAGATAGCTAATATCAGCGCGATATATCATCGATCTATATGGCGCTGGCTAAGATAAGATAACTTTAACAAGATGCCTGTGTGCTTAGTACCAGGTTGTTATCATACCAGCAATGGGTCTTGCTCGTTCTTTCGCTTCCCGTCTGATGAAAGGAACAGGAGTGGCTGGATCAAGTTAGCTACCTAGCTAGTAGCTAGCACGTTAGTTAGCATTACAGCCTTGTCATTTTTATTAGCCTTAACAATAAGTAACACAACATATTAAACAGTAAGAGTAGTAGTCATATTTCGTGTACTTTGAAGAGTACTGTCACACCTGTGTGATCATTCTATAATACACACTTAAGCCCGGGGGAGAAATGCTAACGCTAGCTATAGCGTCTACGATATTTTCTACTTCACGCTATCTGCACAAATGGTTGACATTAAACATTAAAAAGACCAGGCAGTTCAGAGAGAATCAGAGGAAGGAAGGCAGGCAGCTTTGCATGACATTCTTCTGGACGTGTTTCATTGTGGTGATAGTGAGGGTAGTCAATCCTTTTGTTGACAAGACAGTGTCGTCCATCTTGGTGACGACACTACTGTCCGGAGATGTAGTTCACTGAGCAGTTTCACACAAAAAAATGTGTAACTTCACAGTTTACGACACATTTTAATTTTTTAGACTTGCAAAATGTTCTTTTACATTGACAAACATCATATGTGTCATTCGTGGCACAATTCAAACGGGATCAAAAGATAACGTTTATCTCTCCATTGACTTCAATGTATATTGGGAAAGGGAGGGACTTCGCCATATTTTTTTGCCACAAACACTAAATAGGAAAATACTCTAAGCATGCGCAGTGTAGTTTTTACAGTCACCGTCCACTTTGACAGGGATAGGGAGGGCATGATCTGGTTTTGTCCCACATTGTTCAAAACGGCTCAATAGGCACACTGTAGACACGAATTAGAAAACGGACTAAAACAGCAATATACAGACGAATCGGATGATTAAACATGATCTTAAAATATATTTTATATTTTTTTTGAATTTTTTTGTGATGATTATTTTTAATACTTTCTGCTGACACTAGGTGGGGCTGTGCCCCTAATGACCAGTCGCCACTGTCTATGATTACTATGCCCTACATTCATAATGTCAGCGGAGGGAGGGGAAGCAGCGCTGTGGAAGAGCAGAGTGGCGAGTGAGAGCTGCCATCTTCCCTTTACAAGCGTTTTAGATGCAACTTTAGAGTAGAGGGGAATTATTGAAACGGGATGTATACAGCGTTCCGCGGCATCCGCCGCTGCGAAAATGTGGGGCAGGGCTGTAAAGTGGGGGGGCCAATGGCCCCCTGGCCCCCCCGCTTCCGGCGCCCTTGCTTTGGATAAAAGTGTCAGCTAAATGTAATGTAATGCCGAGACACTTCTGCGCCACGATGGACACACGCATTGACTAGAGTGGCCACGATCACTGCGCACGGCATGGCACCGCACGGCGCAGACGGAACGCGGCTCAGACTGACCCAGTGGAATCCAGGCACGTGACTCACTGAGCAAGGGTTTGACGATTTGGTTTCAATTGCAGTATGAACATTTTAGCAGTTTTCAGGATTTTTGTTTGATAACTCTTTAACTACGTCAGAGGAACAGGTAAAAGGCCTACAGCGCCTGAAGTATGTTATAAAATTAGATGTACTGTGCTGAATACCTTTATATTCAATTTATGTTACTTGCAGACATTCATTGGTAAATTAGACAAAAAAAGAAAAGATTAACCACCAAAAATGCACTGCTCCTCTTTATTTAGACATCAATAGGACCACAATGTCTCTTTAGGCCAAAGCCTGATTGGATTAGCACCATTCCCACCACCATCATATTTTCTTCCTTAGCGTCACATTCAGTTACACTTAACACATAAGAGCCTAGCAACGAGAAGATAGTAGAGTCAACTAGAAATTAATTAGATAAATTAGACAATGATTAAGTTCATTATACATAAACCCATCTAGTAAGTTGTCCAAAGCCTTCCAGAAAACAAAAAGGCACAAACTCATAAGATTGAAATCAGTGACCTGGTGAATGTATAGGTGATAGAACACAGATTTATCAGTTTATCATTGTGGTAGTCACCCTTGCGACTGTGATACTAGTAAACTGCATTCATGGAACATCAACTATATTTGGTTTATGTCAAGTCACAATTGTATATATAGATAATGGCTGTGGGCACTGATCATACGATTAATGGGCTTCATGCTGAAAAAAGGCCATTGTCCATTTTTTGTATTGATGATTAAAGGGAACTGGTCCTCACACTGGAAGAATATAGATGTTCAGGTTGAATCCTGGTAGAGCAGGAAGCCAGAAAAGGTGCTGTACTTCCAGGTGCTTCCATAGATTGCCCCGCGATGCAAACGGAGCCACACTTGGTCTCCCTGAAAGAGGGGCAGGATAGCGTGGTTGCTGGCTGTCTCGTGATCTGGGGCCCCATCGTTGGCGTATGCAGAAACCATCACCTCTTCGTTGCGCATGAGGTTAATATAGAGAGGCACGTTGATGGCAAGCTTCAGGATGTGGAAGAGGAAGACATAGGTTCCATTGACAGGGGAGGTGAAGCGGCCAATGCTGGTGTCAAACATCTCTCCAAGGTTGCTGTGCAGTTGGTCGAAGGCAATGGGCTGGTCCAGATTGCCTGGGGCAAAATTGGCAGTGCGAGAGGCATTGAAGGCCACTCTCAATGGCTGGGAGAGTGGGTAGAGTTGCATCGGAAGCAGGGCTTGATGGTCGCCGTGGGGAGAGAGAGGGACCTCCATGGTGGACACAGACAGAGAATCCCCCTGACCCGAGTCCACAATTGTAAATGCTCCCTCCCGGTCTGGGGTGCTGACCTGGGAAGAGTCGCTCCAGGCTGCTACAGAGTCCAGACAAAAACAATAGTCAGCGATAACACAGTCCGGGGTTTTCAAGTCAAGTTGAATCTTAGTTGAATCACATGTGAACACAGCAATCTTATTCTGCTGCTGACCAAAACAATCTCACCCAATCCTTAGAGACATGTACGTTTGACTTTGTCCAATTAAAAAACATTCCACCTCTCCAAATTCAGTTACTCTTTCAAAGAGGACTTTCATGACTCATTTTACACACGAATAACACTGGATGATAAAATGTGTCACGCATATCCCATTTAATCTTCTGGATCCAAAAGCTTTCCAAATTCAGAATGTATGCACTTCTCTGATCTGATATGCCCCATAAGCAGTGCTTATTAAAGTAAGCGTATCAATTCATTTAAAAACATTTATTCCTTCTAATTACCGTTCTTTAGGGAATCGCTTTAGCAAGTGTTGATACAAAGTATTTTCCAAGAGGAAAATTATACTCGCTTGAACTTGTGAACTTACCACTCAAGTTATGCCTCCCTCCTCCACATCTATGGCCATGATGGTATCCAGCGTCCTGGAAAACACCAGAGGAATTTTAGAAGTGTATAGAATAGAGTTAACACAGTGTTGCATGCAAGAGCCCATTTCATAAAAAACAGTAATTCACTTACTCTCGCAGCATAGAAGGTGGGGCCACAGTCCCTTAGATGAGTCTGGGGAATGTAGGATCCTCCTGAAGAGAAGAAATCAACAGAGGTTCAGAATTACCACATAGTTGTCGAGAGTTTAGAAGCAAACATTTGATCAATACCTGGTTGTAGTTCGTCTTCTGGGGGAAAAAACTCAGCTGGTGTTTGGGTACTGGCAGTGCTGTACCTAGGTTCAGAAGAATCTGGTTTGTATTTCAATTCTCCATTCTGAGAAAAGGTAGCATTCACCTTGAAGACCTATAGTGAGAATGACATGGGCAACAAAGAATCAGATCCAATCAATTCAATTCAATAATTATGACTAAACGTTCTTGATCATACAGGCAAATCAACCGTCATGCTGCAACTGTAACTGGCAGAAATAGTTTTTACCGACAAGACACACATGTGGCCAATGTCTGAGGTAACTTAGAATAGACATGTAAATGCATATAGTTTTAGAGACAGACAGAAATTGAGTCATCCATCTTTGAGGAAACGTTCTTATTATTCTGGCAAATCATAACCACAGCACCTTTTCTGAAAAAAAAGTAATGTTAGGCCAGAGACCGGGGCTACTGCAGAGAGACCTTTGGGTGTCCCATGATGTTCTGGCTCCGCCAATTATTTTGTGTGTTATAGTGACTCCTTCTGGTGACTTCCCGTACTGCATGAAGCAGTTCTTTTTAGTTCCCATGTGACAGGAAGTTAGCCTGAGACATTTCAGATTAGCATGTGTGCTCCAGCCAAGGTGATGTCTGTTCATCCTGTGCCATCCATCATTCTTAGCCCTTGAGAAGGCATTTCCTGTGAGTTTTTATGTTTCTACATTATATATCTTTACCTTGAGTGCATTATTGTGATCATTGATCCCAGCTGACATTTTGTAGTTGCTGTATATGCAATAGAGCCTAAACATTGCATCTGTACTTTGGCACCAGGCCCGGACTGGCCATCGGGAGGACCGGGAGGTTTACCGATGGCCTGGCATGGCCTGCTGGCCTGAGGAATATTTTTTTTTATGTATTGTGAACGCAACGCTGCACAAATGTGGGTCTGACTGCCTCACAGAGGGTGACTGTCTACATGATGTGGCCTGCTGACATGGCCACTTTCATACAGATCATACACTAATGCCCTTGATTGGTCTCTGTGTGTCATTCAAGCTCAGGAGGGTGTGTATGTGTGGCGCGAGCAAGAGAGAAAGTGCGCGCACCGGTTACGTGTATTGTTGTTGTTAGCATCTGGTGCTATCTAGCTGCGCTAACGGATATAATGAACTGTCAACAAGGTGGAGGAGAGTCCTCTGCTGTCAGACTGAGAGACTGATAACCTCAGCTCAGGTGAGGTAAAGGACTCTTAAGTGTTTAGATAGTTAACTTAGTCTAAGTTCTCTGTGGGTCTCAAATGGTTTGGTCACCATTTATGTAAACACATATTTCCATTTGAGGGGGGAGTGATTAGTAAAATATGCATGAATAATACAAAAAAAATGTTAACTAGGTGAAAAAAGGTAAGATAAACTTTAAAAACTTGTTGAGAGCTAAAACTAGTCTTTGCTGCTGCCTCAAAGAGGAGCAGGTGGAGAGGGGGGAGACAGGAGAGGCTGGTTCAGGAGCACAGACACACTCACAACTATAAATGAACCAAAAACAAATAAACAAGTTTCAATGTTTTTTCATATTGATATGGTATGTTATTGGTTATGGCCATGTTCTTATGATGTTATGATTATTTAAATGTATCCAGTTCTGTTTCATATGGGTGTAGTCTCTTTATTTCCTCCTCAAAATGCACCAGATTGATGCATTTAAGTCCAACATTTAAAAAACAAATCTTACCGGGGGAGCATGCCCCCGGACCCCCCTAGAGGATTTGAGGTCCACCTCCACTTAAAATATGTTCACATGGATAGGTTCCTATATAGATTTGCAATTTTTTTTTAAATAGTAACCCATGTCCATATGTTTATTCTGGGGTAGTAGATTTAAAGTTTAGGGCTATCACTATGGGCAGCAATGCTGTAAATATTGACAAATAAATCCAGGAAAATGGCACTAAATAAAACTGGTAGTGGCCTGGCTGGTTGTATAATTCCCGGCCTGACTTATTGTCCCAGTCCGGCCCTGACCTAATTTCATGCTGTCTTGGATATCTATCTATGTATATGTAATTATTATGTCATGTAGTTGATATTTACAATTGCTCTTGTTTCTGTATTCTTTCAGTTTCACACTGCTTGCTTAGTAAAGCTTCAAAACATCACCTCGTGGTCCTGAGTTTTACTGTGTGAGAGTGTTTATCTCGCTGGTTAACCGAGAAGGAGATCTCGGGCGAGGCCAGTATACATGATGACTGTCTCCTTGCATGCTGTGGCAATCCCTACTGCATCATAACTACAACCAGTCTGCCAGCTCCACCAACATGATTTATATATATTGAGATTCTACACAACGCAAATATAAGAGATAAGGATACAGCTTGACATTTTATGACTTCAAATATATTTCAGATACCTGCAGACTTTCAGCCCTACATTGATTTTGCCCAAAAGAAAAATGATGTATGCTTTGGTGAAACTAACCTGCTGGATGTTCTGAAACTGTGAAGAAGTCAGAGTTCGTCTGGAGGGAGGTGTGGAGAAAGTCCTTCCCTGAGGAAGGTTGACAGTGCACGACTCAACCCTACTGCAAGGGGGATGCTTCTTTGACTCTGGAGTCTGTGGAATACCAGCATGCATTAAAAGCATAGAAAACACTTCACATCAGCCCAATACTTTGTCCCATTTACATAAGCGCAGCTCTTCTCCAGGCTGACAGGAATGGTGGCCTCCCTGCGGTACAGCGGAGGTGAAGGAAATCCTTTTCTTTCAGCCAGCTGCCGCGGCTCCTGCAGAGAAGAGAAGGATTCAACCACTGAGAGATAGGATTATGTTGCATCTTAAAAAGGCAATATGATGCTTCTTACATGAGGCAAGTCCATCGAAGGAACTTTTAATGCACAGGTCTCCAAGCACTGATCCCCATTAGTCTTACTGGCTCTGCGCTCAATAAGCCTGATAGGCAGTGGGGTGGACTAAGTGGGGGGTAAATGAAGTGATGAATGGTCCAAGTCATTTTACATTTCATCAGAACTGAGTCAAAGACAGAAAACTGTCCGCTTACATGCATTGCTTTTGGCAGGACATCAACTGGACTTCCTAAGTCAGCATGTCCTGGTTAGAATAGAAGCATTTATTGTCATTATACAAGTACAACGAGAATAGGAAAGCTACTCCTTTTAAGGTGCCATCAAAACATTCAGAAAATACATCATACAACAAAGACACGCAGCATTTATACATAAAATAACTAAATAAAGGGCAGGAAACTGAAAACTGTCTTTGCTAGATCTGTAGCGCCTCCCGGAGGGCAGCAGGTCAAACGGGTGAAAACCGTGGTGTGAACTGTCCTTTACAATGTTGGTGGGATCAGCGAGGGGAGCGGGCAGCCGATGATTTGTATGACTTTTGAGCCTCTTCCCGTGTGCCTCAGTGCAGCTTGCGTACTGTAACTGTTCTGTAATCAGTATGATCAGGCTCTGGATGGACGGGCGGTGGTGGTTAGTTGAGGAAAACCAAATTAAGAAATGAATCAGTGAAAATCTCCAACTCTTAAAATGATGCAGTTACAAATTCATTATCATTGCAGAGATAATACATTTGCAATACTAACATGTGGTGAACAAATAAGGACCAAGCATAAAAACAAATTCCAAAAAGGTCATGTTAATGGTATGATTTGAAAGAAATGCCAACGATTGTTATCAGTTTGGTTACTGAGGTTCACAGGATTTTGCAAGAATATGAACAGAGTTTCCAAAGAGGCGAATAGAGGAGGGTGCTTTTATTAAAAGAATGTAAAGGCATTTTCCCTATTTGGTCCAAGTTACCTAAAGGGGATGGAGATTTAGATGACCTCCGCTTCAGTTTTTGGTGGACATTGATTGGAGAGATCTCACCGTCTAGAAGAGAGTCCTGAACAGGAAAGAATCATTTTAAAACTTTCTTTATCACTTGCAAAGCTGATGATTAAATACAATTTCATCCTCTAGAGTGGTTCATCATATTTTCATTGGTTTGCAAACAGCCAAACACCACCTGCATAAAACTGAAGGAGCCATGGATCTTTGTCACAAGGTCCTCTAGGTGCTGTTTTCTGAGGAAAGGGTCTTTGGGTAAGGCATATGTAGAGTTGAAAACCTCCACAGGCATATCCATGTAAACTGCCTGTTGGGAAGAGTAAAGTTAAACAAACTGACATCTCTACCCAACATACACAATTTGCAAACTAACCACTCGTACTCACCGAGTTGGTGGGTTGCACTCCTTTGGCTCTCCTTTTTCTCTGTGGGACACACACACACACACACACACACAATGACATATGGTCCTGCAACCCCTGCATCAGCTGCTGCGGAACACCGCATTTTAACCATCTTTGTTTATTTGCTAGGGTTGTGGGTTCCTGAATACAAACAAATGATCAACTGCTACCTTACCAACTTGCAAAATATCAAACAGACACTTTGCCAAAAGACGTGGATGTAAGACACGTTGGAGCATTCACTATCAAAAATAATGTGTGTTGTTGCATTTTAAAAAAGGTCTCCTATTATACTATTTTTAGGCATACATTATAGGTCTCAGATATATAAAAAAACATGTCTATGAAGTGTTTTGCCCAAAATGCTAAACAGAAACAGATCATGCATTGTAGCATGCCTCATACCCAGTGGCGGCCGGCCCATAGGGGCGCTAGGGCGCCGCCCCACCTCTTCCCACATTCTAGATTGTGATTACATTTTTTTTTTTTTTTTTAATGAACAAGGTGCATATTATATAGTTGTGTCAGTTAAATGTATCGCTCTCGATAACAATTATTTTACGATGTCTAAAGTGTTTCCTGCTTGCGGCGCATACATCCTTGCCCATTGACTCTCGTTATAAGTGGTGCATGCGCAGTCCGCACCTCTTCAATACAAGTGATAGGAGCAGCTCGGGCGCATCAAACTGCGCCCAAAGCAGCTGTTGACACACCAACAACTAGGGGGCAGCAGGAGCGCCAGAGTGAGTGATTGACATTTGAATGAGAAACAATTAGACGGAGACGGAGTGTAAACAAAACTAGATGTATCAGGGGGAAAAAAATAAAAAGCATGAACAAACTAGAGTCCACATGGATGATGCTGTATGAATGTTGTATGTTTTTTTTAATAATGGACCAAGAGTCTCTTTAAATAAAGCTGATTGATTGATTGATGCTATGCGACTAGCCATGTTTAGAAAAGTAAACACAGCTGTCCAATGAGGGTACAGGATAGGGATCAGTAAGCATAATAAGGAGGTTGACAAAAACAGGCACTAAAATAATAGACTGTATCAAGTGCCGTGTGCCTTTGAGCTAGCCCTGCGTTGTAATATGACAGATGTTTTGAGTTTGTGTATAAGTTTGCTTAAATGTTGGTAGAGCCCCCCCCTGGAGAAAAATGCACCAGCCGCTAGGGCTGAACGATATACCTTGTCATGGCGATAACCGCGATATGCGCATGCGCGGTATTCACACCGCAGGGACGTGCGTTTTATTTTATTTTTAAAAAATAATTAATTAATTATTTTTTTTTTTTAATTCATTTTTTTTTTAGGGCGTTAGATATTTAGTAGGTAAATTAACTCAAACACGTCATGTTACAATTATTTAGCTGCTTGTTACAAAAGGAAAACCTGTGCGGCTCTCATGTCAGGGGTCCTTGAGTGGAGGCTCTCTGCAGGCACAGCAACAAACTATTTCAGATGCCTTTGCCGGTGTTACACCATTATGAGAAAGGTTCAACACGGCATAAAGGAGCTGGTGTATAGCTGTTCTTAATTTTATTTGTATAATGTTGTTTAAAAGATGTCCACTACTTTGCTGCTATTTGCACAAAAAAGGTTTTAATTGTGGAATAAAAAGTTAAATGACCTATTTGGTCACGTATGTTAATTCCCTAATGTGATAATGAAGCTTCCTATAGTTTAATGTAATACATTTAATCTCTTGGATCCCTTCTAGACACCACTCTTCTTCATTCACAGATGAACCCCCTTATTTGAGGGTAAGCAACCTGCATTATCATGACATGTTAGATCATGACTTAAGGTATGATGAGTCAACCAGTTAAGATCCAGACGTCCGTGACTCAAATCCTTCATCCGGTTAAATAGTTAAAAAAAACGCAATATAAAAAAAAAAAGGTATGAATGTATCTTATGTGGATAAATTGTTATGCTATAAATTGTTATGCTATAATATATATATAATATATAGATGAACTCAGACGATTGCTAAAAAACATCAGGTACTGTAGGATTTTCTGTGAAATGGCAAGATGGGTGGGAAGAGGGAGGGACGGGGTGGCATGGGAAAGGGATTCCCTATATTTTTTTCTTTGTCTTTTCTTTTTGTATTGTCTATATAATTTGTATCTGTATAAATCCCTTTTGTGAGGGCAAAAAAAAAAAAAAACAATAAAAAGTTGGTCACAAAAAAACGCAATATATACCGCAGGGGGAAAAAAATCGCAATGTCAGTTTTTTTCAAAACCGTGCAGCCCTACCAGCCGCCACTGCTCATACCCCTCTATTTCAGCCCTGTTACAAAAGTGCTGAAGCGCCATAAACGTATAAACTATATCTTTAAAAGGTTGTTGGTTTATGATAATGTATGAAGTCAGTCAAAATAATCTTCGTTATCTGGCCCCAACAGAGAAATACCTTTCAGATTCAGCAATAATTGTCATACAAGAAAAATACTGATCAAATCAAATCAATTTTTATTTATTGAGCACATTTTAAAACGATTTTTGGTCGAGCCCAAAGTGCTGTACATACAATAAAAATGCTTTACAATAAAAACACTTTACAACAAAAACAACAGCACAAATACAAAATAACACACAGCGAAATGCCAGGAGTCGTGCTCCGCTCTGACTAGAAGGCCAGAGAGAGGAAGTGAGTTTTAAGTGTGGATTTAAAAACCCCTAGGGTCTGGGCCGACCTCACATGGAGGGGCAGAGTGTTCCAGAGCCTGGGGCCAGCTGCTGCGAAGGCTCAGTGCCCTCGGGTTTTGAGCCTGGTCTTAGGCACTACCAGCAGCAGCTGGTCAGCAGACCTTAAGGCTCTGGTTGGGGTGTAGCGCTGGAGGAGTTCAGCTATATAGGCCGGAGCCAGCCCATTTAGTGCTTTAAAAACAAATAAAAGGAGTTTAAAATCAATTCGGAACCGAATTGGAAGCCAGTGCAGTGAGGCCAGAATTGGGGTGATGTGGTCACGCTTTTTGTGGCCAGTAAGAAGACGTGCAGCGGCGTTCTGCACTAGCTGCAGGCGTCTAATTGAGGCCTGGTCCATACCCACATACAGACCATTACAGTAATCCAACCTTGAGGTAACAAAGGCGTTGATAACCCTTTCCAAGTCTTTAAAAGATAAAAACGACTTGGTCTTAGCCAATAGTCGTATTTAAAAAAAAGCAGGTTTGAACTACGCTGCTGACCTGCTTATCAAATTTAAAAGTGCTATCGAAGGTCACTCCAAGGTTCTTGACAGAGGGGAGGATGTTTTTTTTGAGGGAGCCCAGAGTATCAACTGGGGAGGCTGGAGATTGAGGTCCAAAAAAGATGACCTCAGTCTTACTCTCGTTGAGGTTGAGGACATTTTGGCTCAGCCAGGATTTGACCTCTGTCAGGCAGTCCATCAGTAGCTGTAAAGAGTTTTCATGGGAATTGAGAGGTAGATAGATTTGCACATCATCTGCATAACAATGCAAGGGGACATTGTGTTTTGTGAGGATTGAACCCAGGGGGAGCATGTAAAGTAAAAACAGGATGGGGCCCAGAATCGAGCCTTGTGGAACCCCACAGGTGAGAGGGGCTTTGGCAGAGGAGAAGGCACCCAGTTGCACTGAAAAGCTACGGTCTGTCAGGTAGGACCTGAACCATGCAAGGGCAGAGCCTGTGATGCCAGCGGACTGTTCAAGCCGTGACAACAGGATGCTATGGTCCACTGTGTCGAAGGCAGCCGTCAGGTCTAACAGCACCAAGACAGCTGGGCTACCTGAGTCGGCGGCTAGGAGCAGATCATTAAAAACTCTTAAAAGGGCTGTTTCAGTGCTATGCATAGGTTTAAAGCCAGACTGAAACTTTTCATGGATTCCATGCGTAGTTAAAAAAGACTGCAGCTGGGTATAGACTACTCGCTCCAGAACTTTGGATATAAAGGGTAGCTGGGAGATGGGCCTAAAATTTGCGAGAATGGAAGGGTCGAGAATTTTCTTTTTAAGTAGTGGCTTTACCACGTCATGTTTGAAGGCAGCTGGGACACATCCTGAGCCAAGAGAGGTATTTAAAAGTAATGAAATACTTGCTCCAACTGAATTAAAAACATCTCTGAGAAGGCGAGAGGGAATGCTATCTGAGCTGCAGTTTGTCGGCCGCAGGTGCTTGACCACATCCGAGAGAGAAGAGAGGGACACAGGCTCAAAGTGGTCGAGGACAGCAGGGCACAGAAAGGGGGCAGGATCTGGGGTAGCACTAGTGTGGGCTAGCCTAAGAGCAGATACTTTTTCGATAAAAAACGTGAGGAACTTATCACAGAGAGTGGTCGATGGCACAATAGGAGAAGCATCACAGGGATTAATAATAGAGTTGAGGACATTAAAAAGAACCTGAGGCTTATGGCTGTTTTTGGAGATTAACAGCGAGATGTGCTCTGTTTTGGCTGCTTTGACTGCCGTCTGGTAATCGGAAAGACAAGCACGAAGGATTTCTAAGGAGACATGGAGTTTGTCCTTTTTCCATTTTCTCTCTGCGCGCCTGCAAGCGCGTCTGAGAGCACGAGTACAGTCATTTAGCCAAGGCTCTGAGAGAACTTTGGTGCGTCTAAGCGTAAAAGGAGCAACAGCATCCAAAATTAGTGTACATGTCGAGTCAAACATGGAGATAAGCTCATCAGCATTGAAAGCACAGTTCACATCTAATTTACAGATCGGGGAGACATTAAAAACATCCGCAAACTGTGAGGCAGTCAAGGGGTTAATCGAACGCAGACTACGCTCAGGAGCACGTGATTCGACTCCTGCGGAAGGGATCGAGGTTGTAAACAAAACCGGTAAATGGTCTGAGATACGCGTTCCTACACAGATTTCATCCACAGAGAGAGACAATCCAAACGATAATACTAAATCTAAAGTGTGTCCTTTTTCGTGTGTTGGGCCAGCTACGGACTGAATGAGACCGAATGAATCGAGGAGATTTAAAAAATCCCTGACCAGAGGTTTGGACTCGCAACACACATGGACATTAAAATCTCTGCAAATCAAAACACGATCATATTTCACCATGATCCCAGACAGAAAGTCAGCAAAGTCATTTATGAAATCCTTATTGCACTTTGGCGGACGATAGACTGCGCAGAGTATAGGCGAGGCCGGGTTAAGTTCAAAAAGCTGCAACTCAAAAGCTAGCATAGCTAGTTACAGGGTGAAGCAATCGGCATTGGAAGCTAGCTCTAAACACTGATGCTAACCCCCCCCCCCCCATGGCCAGTGGTGCGGGGGGAGCTGAAGAATGTACAGTCAGGAGGAAGAAGTTCAGAGAACGGTGTATACTCGCCAGCGTGGATCCAGGTCTCCGTCAGAAACATAAAATCCAGATCACGAGAGGTGAAGAAGTCATTTAGCAGGAATGTTTTGTTTGCTATCGACCTAGCATTTAGCAGAGCCATGCAAAGTGTTTGCTCCGGGCCAGCCGAAGGTGTCGTGCGTCTCAGCGGACGAAGATGTGCATGTTGGACGCCGCGCGGGCTGGGAGCAGTCGGACGGACAGGAGAAGCTGCCAGCGTGCCCAGCAGAGGACGCAGCTCCGGAAAGACGGGGCGAATCCATCGATCCCTCACCTGGCGTGCAGCGGGAGGGCTATGACATCCAAAGTAACGCGCCGCAGACGGACCCGGTGGGTCCGCAGACGGACCCGGTGGAATCTAGGGGTTACCCTAGATTCCGTCTGCGGCGCGTTACGGCCGCGACGCGGCGCCCGTAAGGATAGCGGTCACTCTAGTCAATGGGTGCTATTCCACCACACGCGCAGCGTTACGTCCCAGACGCGTCCCAGAAGCGGCTCGGCGCAGGGCTCCTCTAAAATTAGGATGAATCCTATTTTTGTCGCGGCGCAGCCGTAAGGTAATGACGGGCAGGCAGGAAGTGGAACGTTCAGACCATATATAGCATATATACACACACAAACTAATTTTGCAGCCCCTATCCCTCCGTAGTCTTTCAAGTAGGAGGAGAAATGCCAGCGTTCTCCTCCGGTTTACAGGCACTGTGTAAATTATATATATAGAATAATTATGATGATGAATGCATTTTTTTACCACTAAAATACAGCAACATATCTTTGATTCATGTCGTTTATAACTGGGATATTACAATTATTATTAACTTTGTCTGTACAAAGTAGCCTGCCCAGGAAATATGCCCAAATCAACAAAAACTGCGAGCAGACAGGGAAGACGCTCCGCTTCCGTAATGCTTCTGAAACGCGCCCCGGTAGGGTATGATGCCGGGAGGAGACCGGACCAAAACCGCGGCGCAGACGGACCCGGTGGAATCGAGGGGTAAGGCGCTTTCGGCGAGGCAGGATGCAGGGGAACCGGCGCAGGTAGTTTGGGATATCCGACAGTAGAGGGTGGGGGGGACGAGTTATGGTTGCCAGATGAAGGTTTGGGCAGCAGTATACACTCCAATGAGGGTCTGAGGTGGAGGAGGGCTTGGCGATCGTAGCAGAGCAGAGCAGAGACATTCTGACATACATAAAACACAAGTAGGAACGCTAAAGGCAGTGAGCTGAGCGAGTGGCGAGCCGACACAGGCGCCATCTTGGAAACTCAGTCTACAGGTCCCGTCTACACGGAGACGGAAATGTCTGATGTAGAAGAGACATGCTAATAGAGTCTTGTTCATGAATCAACCTTTTTAATGAAAAATCTTATGTAATTTCCCTTTTCCAGGAATCACAACAGAAACAGTTTGCCAGACTACTACATTTTAAATTTTACATCAAAAGATATTTACAGTTAAGAATTAGATAATAATGAATGGCATAAATGATTGGATACATTTACAGTTTATTTTTTCTCCAGTATGATAGCTGTCAAATCAATTTCTCACTTATTCTAAGACTGTACTTAACCCACTAAAAAGGATTTATTCTCAAATAATCGGGTTATTACGTTGTAATAATAACTCCTCTCTCTCTCCTTCAGATGAATGTGGTTGGGTTTATTTTTCTTCTTTGCGAAACGCCGCCGTGTCAAATGTCCTACTTGGGTTGCTGTTCAACATGGAGGACCAACTCGCGCTTGCGCAGTGCAAATCGGGTAGATGCATGCTATCCTCTGTGACGAGCAGGCTGTCTGCTCAGATACAGCTAAACGCTGCCGTGATTAAACGCCATATCATGTTCCAACCACATCAAGCATTCTTTCTGAAACAGTATGGAGCTCAAATGCTTTCTCTTTTGCGGGTTTACCACAAGGCGAGTACCTTTTTATATCCTGCTTTTTGTACACATACTGCCTCCAATAAAGTGTTAGCTGTGAGTGTTAGGTGATCATGACCTTCAACAGGTGCACCATGGAGAGGATCAAAAACACAAGCAGACCATATTACTTCCAAAACACGTTGCGCATTGTTTCTGACAGCGACGTTTTGATGGCTACGTGTAAAGCCAGCCCACATTTTAGTAATGTCGTCATGAGGCAGCAAATCTGGATCAGCTCTGTTCCCCAGTTTTTAGAGATGTGGGTAAGGAGGAAAAGAGAGAGGGTTGTATTTTCTGACACTTTGAGAGTCTCCTTACACACCTGAACACATATTTATGTAAAAAATACATCAAAAAGTGCATTTTGCATAATAGGTGACCTAATACTCAAGTCTGACTCTGATTCCAGTGTTATGATCCAGAACACAGAAGGTCTCATGCTGCCTCACCCGTTTGCAGCCAGCAGATTGTTTCTTGGTGGTGACGGGGCCTTTGGGGGTGACGGGGCCTTTGGGGGTGACAGGGCCTTTGGGGGTGAAGGTGGCAGCTCCTCTCCATGGTCTGTGAACTGCAGCAGGGGGGGAACAGGGTCCAACAGATGAGTCCAGATCCCAGCAGTCAGGAGGCTCCCGCTCCCTGGTCTGGAAGCCCCCCTTCCAGTTCTGAGTTGGAGTTTTCATATAAGTAAGGTACAGTCAGTTGAGAAACTGCCATCCAAATGGAGTCTAAGTGATTCCTGGGTTACAGTCAAACTGAAATGCAGCTTTAAACATACAAACTGGATATCTGGCTTACCTCCTTGGAAACTTCCTTTGAGTTTGATGTGGCTGACGGGGACAAATAAATATGAAATTCACCATTCAAACAAGCCACACAGTAGTTTCAGTAGTCAATTCATCTTTATCCTAGCATGATTTTTAAGTTCAATTTCACCTATAGGTCTGTGGCTGTTGGCTCTCAGAAACTCCTCTGCAGGGTTATTGGGTGGAGATGGAAGACGAGTGAAGTACTTGCAGTTCATCAGCTCAGCGAGTTCTTCTTTGAACAGCTTATCTAGAAGTGATAAAACACTGCATATTTTAGTCTTTTTACCAGTTTTTCATTTTCTGCAAATAAATTATCTAAAACAAACATGCCATTTGGAATTTTGGAGAAATGTCAGTATTATTTCAGATAAGCTGATCATTTTGCAGGTTTATTTGATTGTTTCCAGGAGCTGTATGAACAAACACTAATTCCCTCAGCTGGGATCTATATCGCTCAGAAAATATCGTCAGGTTTCTTCAACAGATCCATTTGGTCTCAAAATGCTCTCCCTTCCCCTGAAGGTTGGTTCAAATAATGCAATCACTGAGGGCCCAAGATTATGCCAAAATGGTGTTGACAATCCAAAGAGATTGGTTAGTATGATACGCTTTTTATAATAGATTACAATCCAACCAAGTTAGGTCCGGTACGTTCTATCGAGTTGAAGGTGCTCATCACAGCATTTTGATGAGGATTTGTCAAAAGAAAATACGAGACCATTTTTGGACAAAGATCATACATTAAAATGGGTTACATTCTTTAGATTGAGTTAGTATCAAACTACTGGTAATCATATTTTATGAATTGTAAGGTTTCCTCTAAATAGAATGAATTATTAATTCAGGAAATGTTATATCTTGACTCAAAAATCTCAGGCTTTACATGTTGAAAAAAACCAATATTCTTCATATCTTATTAGAGACTTGTTATTGTTGGCTCTGTTACTCACATGTGGATCCAGCCACCGGCTTGTCTTTCCCTTCCAGCAGGTCCAGGTGGGCCACAGCCGCCCGCTCCATCTGCTCCTCTAAACTACAACATGACAGCTGAGGTCATCAACATCGAACTCTTTATACCAGTACAATTGTGTTATCATGTACTACAATTTGCATCAACTACTAAGAAAATGTAGCTTGAAGCCAATCTATGAGGTAAATATTCTTGGCTGAGGGAATAAGTTGTATACATTGAAGCAGTAACGTTACATGTATGCCCTGATCAGAGCTGTGCAGTTACAGCAACACATTCTGTATGTGATGCATAGCCTCAGAATAAGATATTATCAGTATGAACTTTTCTTGCAAATGGAATGCTATACAATTCCTTCAAACCATAATAAATGTTTTTATGACCTGTCCCTCTATACTAAGGTCCGTTTAACACTGCTGGTATATTGTAGTTACATAGCCGATTAGTCAATGTATCACAGAAACATTTCAATCATTTCATTTGGCCAAAGATGTATTGTATCCCTCTGTATCCTAGGGGACAGTGTCCGACCTAAATGCAATTTGAAATATAGATCTCCTGACTCATGTTTAGAGATTAAGAGCTGTAGAATGCGCAGTTGTCAAATTAGAAGGCACAGATGGCATCAAGTGGTTCATTACATATATCAGTCATGAATTTACACAATTAGTACTAACCCAAAGAGACGACCTGGCTCTTCTTCAGGTGCACCATAGAGAGGATCCTGACCTTCTACAGGTGCACCATAG
>CALSBZ010046937.1:660703-688545 GCA_943591055.1 Gobionotothen gibberifrons
TTGACTTCAATGTATATTTTTCCGCTTCCGGGGTCCCATGGAGCTCCCCCGGAAAGGGAGGGACTTCGCCACTCTATTGCTGGGCAGATTGGAGCCACCCACACACACACACACACACACACACACACACACACACACACACACACACACACACACACACACGTGAGTGGCATCATCCAATCAGAGCAGACGCCATGGAAACCTTTGATCTCTGGGTTTACACCTATGGTTTACACACACAGGTGTTTGTAAACATTCAATCACTACTACTTACATTTGATATCTTTATTTAACTCCTTCAGCCTAATTTCAGCTGCAGGAACCATTCAAACATTAAACTATTCAGCCTTTTCAGCACATGATGGGAAACTTGTTATACTTTTTAAAATATTCAGCTTTTTAAAGTCTTTTTTTAACATGGAAGTCATTGTAATGCATTTGAGCTGTAACAATTCACACACACACACACACACACACACACACACACACACACACACAGAGCGCGATCAAGAGAAGAGAGAGAGGGCGATCAAGAGAAGAGAGAAAGGGCGAGAGAAGAGAGTGAGAAGAGAGACCTCCTAATGTAATGTCTAACTCCTGTGAAAATGTTCAAAAAGTGCTCAAACTTCACATGTGTGCTAACAGTCCAGCCGTGAAGACATCTCCGGGACAGTTTTGAGATTTCTTCAAATGCCGTTGTCATGGCAACACAATGCTCACCATGAAACACGGTTTTCGTGGTCCAAAATGCTCCAAACGGCCCAAAACTTCACAGGTTTGGTAACGATGCAGCCATCAACACATCTAAGCGTATTATGGGGTGTCATCAAATGCCGTTGCCATGGCGACAGATCATTCACCATCAAGTTAGTTCAAAAGTTTGCAGTTCTAATATTGTGCTGCTTTCCCAAGCCTTTTTACTTTCTTTTCTCTTCTTAATACAAATTCATTCACTATAACTTACATCTGATATTTAACTCATTCAGCCTATTTTCAGCTGCAGAAACCATTCAACTATTACATTATTCAGCTATTTCAGGACATCAAGGCTATACATGTTGTTTATACTTTTTTTTTTTTTTACTTTTCTTTTAAATATTAAAGTTTTTCTGCATTTTCGTAGCTAAAAGCAGCTACCATTCAGCTAATAACATATTCAGCTTTTTCTGCATTTTCAGCTAAATTCAGCCAAAATGTTCACAGTTTACAGCATTCGCACGCATTTTCAGCAGGAAATGCATTTTCTAGTTAGCTATGCTATCAGCATGGTTAGCCATTAGCTTCTGCCAGCGTTTAGCATCAGCTCACAGTAAACGCTAGCTAGCGCTTAGCATAAGCTAGCAATTAGCATAAGCTAATGATCTTATTCAAATGTATTTATAATCAGGGGTGCTGTGACGGGGTTCAATTGTCCGTTCAAAAAACACTGGCCTGTCGGTTGGCTTGAGCTTCAAAAACTTTAATTACAGCAGCAACAACAAAAAAATAGCGAATCAGCACAACTTAGAACAAAATAAAAAAACAGGCCGTCCATCACTCATCAGAGTAAACGTGTTCTGGTGTTGCCTTCTCTGCAACCCTCTCCTGAACACGTCCCAGCGGTTGCCTTTATTGCAACATTCTTCCGAGTTTCACAGTCCTCCAAAAAACACACAAGGATCTCACACACCCTTCCAGCCCAACAAGAAAACAGCACTTAAATACACAGACTAACAAGACACAGGTGAGGGGGGAGCAATTAGACACAGGTGAGGGGGGAGGAGACAACCCAGGGCCCCAGGTGCGCACAATCATCAGACCCAAACATAAACAGGTTAAGCACCTCTTAACATAATCATTTAACAAATTCACAATCGCACAATAAATAATAAATTGCATGGTTCATTTTTAGGAAGAGAGCAGGAAATGTTTGGTGTGTGTGTGGGTGTGGGTGTGTGTCGGCTGTTAGTGGCGGAGTCAGTCACTCTGTGACCCGCTCTGTGCACTTTTTTTTGTGAGTTATTCAGATGAGTACCAGGAGACAGCGTTTGGTACTCACCCCACACGAAGCGTGGTCCTCCTCCTTCACTGTCCTCTATTTACACTTCTTGCATGCTAAATGATGAAGATGATGAAGATGCACCTCCCTGTCTCTTTTTAAGCCTCCGATTTGCTTTCTCCAAAATGTGTTGCCAAAACTGTGAAGTCCTTGCATTTCCTGAGGCCTAGTTGAAGGATCAAATACTAAGAAATGATCACATGACTTGAAGTCATATCTGATTTCAGATGTTACTAAGTACACTTATTCAAGTACTGTACTTAAGTACAATTTTGAGATATTTGTACTTTACTTGACTCTGATCTACTTTGTAAAATTAGCTGCACCTTTACCAGCTTTGATAACACTTTAATGATCAATGATTATAAAACATATCATATATATTATTCTAAAATGGACCAATCTGCACCAATGACAGACAGACCAATGACTACTTTTACTTTTTGTACTTTAACTATATTTTGATGATAATACTTTTCTAAGTTTACTTGAGTAACATTTGGAATGCAGGACTATTACTGTAACAGAGTATTCCTACACAAGATCTGAGTACTTCTTCCACCTCGCTCTGTCTGATTTCAAACTCTTCCATTAACACCCTGAGTAAGTTTGCAACTGTGTGTTTCACTCCACTTTGGTGTAAATACAACTGCAGCAGCTTGACCACAGAGCGTGAACATTGTGATCAGCTGATTTTGCGCAATTCTCCAGTGTGTGCACAGGGGAGTCTCCCACTGCAGCCAGTTGGCGGAGTTTTGGCACAATTCTGTTATTCATACCGACGTTAACCCTGTCTGTGCACACGGTGAACAACCCTGTCATCCAGTGATCTAAGCCTCTGCCTCCTGTAAAGCTTCACAGGTCCGTCGGTTATGTCCTGCGCGGCTCGCCCAGCTCCAGTTCAATCAGTCTGTGAAGCTGACCGTTGAGCGGCCCAGACCAAGCAAGGAGGCAGAGGCAGAACGTCCAAAATACAACCCGGTGTGGGCATTTATTACTCACAAATATGACACAGCCTCAATCTGCTTTTCATGTGAGCACAGTCACCAGCCACCACAAGGCTCTCACACACTACTCCCTCTAACAGAAAAACCCCAGAGCCTAAATGCACACAGACCAATCAACCCAACAGGACACAGGTGAGGGGGGAGGAGACAACACAGGGCACCAGGTGAACACAATCAACGGCAACAGACATGGGGAAAGGGGAACACTTTTCAAAATAAAATACAATAAACACTAGATCAATAAATAGTATAAATTGTATACAAATCTGCAACACAATAAACACTACATCAATAAATAGTATGAACTCTATACAAATGTGCACATATGCAAGGCCCGAAGCCATTAGTCCACAGTGACAAAGTTACCTTCGTCACACAGTCATAGAAAGTCCGAAGATTTTTTGCAGGGAGCGAAACGGCAACGCAGCTGCTTAATGTCTTTGGGTTTTTTGACATGTCTAGTAGTTTACTCCATTGAGCGTTGACAAGAAACACGTGTAGATGAAATATGTGTTTTCTTTTGATGTTTTGAGGTACGCAAAGGCGCGTAGTGACACAAGTGACGTTACGCAATTCAGATTTTTGCCGCGTACCTGCGTACCAGTTATGTGCACCCCTGTTTATAATGATACAATGTGCACCCAAGTACATAAAAAACATAATACATCACTTTCATTACCCCGATTGGTTGATGGTTTTTACATGAAATGTTCTTGACCATTAACAATACCTGCCTCGTCCGCCACTGCGTCTAGCAGTTGTGTCCTTGGGCAAGACACTTCACCCTAATTTGATCCTGTGGGTATTGTCCACAGTATTCACTGTTACAAGTCTGATATGTGTAATATGTTATGTAAAGTGCTTGAGCATTTGGAAAAGTGCTCTAATAAATGTAATGATTTATTATTATTATTACAGGCTAGCCCTTCACAGTGCTAACAAAGAGCTGAAGCCTCAACTCAACGGAGTGTCCACACTTATAAATCGACACTGGGTGTCGTTTCCTAGTTTGGATTCACACAGGGGTTCTGGTAAAAAGATAGTTTGATAGCTATCATAGTTTGAATATGAATAACAACTTTTTTTAATGCTGTTATGTAAAACTTTACCAAGAGCTGCTCGACCGTTGTCTCTACGTCTGCAGGGTGTTTACAGGGAAAGAGAAGGATAGAGGCGGAGTGCTTCGCGCCACTCATCACCCTTGGTGTACATTCTAGAGCGCTCCAAGCAGAAGCAACATGTATTCAGACAAAATGACAAAAGGCTGAAAAAAACCATCTGTGTTCCTCCGTCAGAAAAGACTGTGGGATACTATTTGAAGATACACTTTAGATTTTTGTGGAGAGAAACTTTGGATTCACTTTGGCTTGAAAGCAAGCATTACTGACAAACCAGATCGCTCAGTGTTTTCTTAAAATGTACACTATGTTTTTGAGAAGAGGAGAGAACCGTTTGACCAAAGTGCTGCTCCCTGATCAAACAAAGCGAATTATTCAATAATAATGAATCTTTCATTCTGATCTGAGCTATATTTACTGCTTATGCCCTGGATATTGGGTTGAAGCTTGCGTCACGTATCTCACCATGTTTCCTCTTCCCTCTCTTCCTGCTCCAGGTGGCCTGTGACCTGCTGCGGAGGATCATTCGGATCCTGTACCTCAGCAAGAGGCTGCAGGGCCAGCTGCAGGGGGGCAGCAGGGAGATCACCAAGGCTGCACAGAGCCTCAACGAACTAGGTAAGGACAGGCATCTTTATTTAAGGTACAATTCTCTTTCTACACAACTACAACAGTTGCTGTAGTGCACCAGCAAGCAATACATCCAGTAGGTTTGTCCCTTCACCAGTGAACAGAAAACGCTATCTACAAATCTACTACAGAATTATATCTAAAACTGAAAATTCTCCTTTAGGAGTGGCCCAATCAGTGCTCAGACATTAGCCCCATATGCCCCTTTCACACCAACGCAGCTCCCGTTCTAGCTCCGTGCTTGCACTCTTCTGGTTCGGAACCGGTTTTTCTTTTCAGCCCCCGTTTTGTTCACACCGCCCAGAGCCCGACTGGTGCTGCTGCTGCTGCGTCATGACGTCACCGTTTACATCGCTGATTGTCTCCCCAATGGCGCTCACAACAACAATTCATTGTTTATTAATGTGGTTCAGCGGCATTTACCGACCGCTGCAGTGCTGCTCGTCCACCGGAGTTTATTCTCCCGTTAGCTCACGGCAGCGGCTGGAAAGTATTCACTGTCTGACTGTCACACAAGCAGCTGATAAATATCCCCAATTCCCCATAAATGAATGTGTGTCAGTATGAATTGATGCTGTTTGGCATCACAGGGGTGTAATGGTTCACAGAATTCACGGTTCGGTACGTACCTCGGTTTGGGGGTCACGGTTCGGTACGGGTTCGGTACAACAAGAAAAAGCAAAAAAGAGTCCCAAATGCATAATTCCAGGTTTGATGTTATTTATTTTTGAACAGTAGTGCAAGTTTCAGTATACAAATAAGGAACTCTAACATTTTGAATAATTAACTGTATTACACAGTTAAAAACAAACCACAGACAGTACCACACACACTCAGATGGCCATATTATTTATAATGGCTGATGTCAAACAAAAAGGTTTCATCAAGCTGTAAAACTAAAAAGAATGTCTTGAAAATATTACATAATAAATGATAAAGTGTTTTAAGGGCGCATAGCAATTGAAATATATATGCCAATAGCTTCCGTTATTTATTTTGTTCTCTCGGCTTTCATGTCTATTGGCTTCTTAAAAACAGCGGGGATAAGCTGTTGAACTGCTGTTGTCTTTTGCCGGGCTCCGGTGATTGGCAAATCTGGCTGATGCCTTCTGATATGATTTAGCATGTTTGGCGTGTGTTACCATTAGCATACCGCACCGCTGTCTAACCACGCCGACACACCGTCCTCGTCAGATCCATCACTCGCACTCCATCGTTGTTGTAGTCCACCATACATGCCAACTTTTACAAATCCAAAAGAGAGAGGTTTGTTCGTGGAAAATGTGCACGCCCAAATTAGGTAATCAGAAGAAATGGAACCCCAGTAGTAATCACATGTATAAACCATGTATTTAACATATATTGCATCATTGTATGCATTTCTCAGAAAAAGTGGTAGTTTGGTAAACAGTGACATCAACGACATGTTTGGTCTGTAAAATGCCCGAAAAGTAAAAGAATGGGAGATAAATATCCCAAAGTCTCCACATTTATTATATTTTGTATGTGTTTCTGGTCCTCTTTCAGTTGAGACAGTGTACAGTCTATGGTGTAGAATAGATGAAGGATGTGTCAGGATGTAGAACTCTTGTGTGAACATTGGATAAAGCCAGGTTCATATTCTTGTTTCATGTTGTTGACATATTAGTCAAAGGTTTGCACAGAGCGAAATATCTTTGTGTTAATCAGAAAATACTGCATTAAAAAAGTAATTTCCTGCATTTTTCTACTGATAAAGTGTGATATAAATAATGTACAGGCTTGCTGTAGTTGACTAAACAGAGACATTAATGACATGAAAACATTTCCGAAAAAGTGAAAGAATGGGAGATAAATATCCCCAAATCTCAAAATTGTATTATATTTTGTGTGTGTTTGTGGTCCTCTTTCAGTTGAGACACTGTAGGATGCTTCCGGAAAAGACCAAACACTGGATGTCTTTCAGTCGCCAACATGTGTTTTCGAAACACTGATATTAACGTGGAAACCCTGCAGGACTCAAATGCCTCGTCTCTGTTCCCTTATTTGGGAGTGATTACCCATCAGCCCCGGGGGGTAACGCTGCCTTTCCTCTGCACGTTGTTTCTCTTTCAGAAACACAGAGGACTGTTTGTATGATGCGATCACAGACACGAAATCGGTAGGGAAAGTCAGCTAAGTCGGTAGGCGGTAGAAACATGTCAAAAGCGGTAGACTACCACCCACATCGGGGTAGGGTTGGCAGGTATGGTCCACAGAGAACCCGAAATGTTCCCACACAGCTGATTTAAACGAAGCAGGTGGGTCTTCTAGCTCCTGTGTGTTATCTGAAATCGCCATTCTAACTTTTCTTCTTCTTGTATTTTGTTCGTTTTGTTGTTTTCTTCTTGTTCTTCGTTGTTTAAGGGCGGCTGGCAAACAGCTTTTAGGCGCAATACCGCCCCCTGGATTATATATAGTGTAATGGATACTGCCCTGACGGCGTGAACAGGAAAAACTGGTGCTTATCCGGCTCAAGCTCCAAACCGGCCCTGGAACCGCGTTGGTGTGAAAGGGGCAATAGAGATGCTTTCTCTCAAGAGAGCCACACCACACTCAACTGGTTATTCAATCCAATGGTTCACTTAGCATAAGCACATTACGTTTGTCTATACTTGATGAACTTGATGAAGATCAGATTACATTTTATGACCAACTAATGCAGAAACCCAGGGAATCAACAGTTCACATGTTTTTTAAGCATATTATTTGCTGTAAAAGTCATTGCTAATTCGAAATTAAATGTTTTAATTGGAACTTGAAAAACAAATTTGCCAAGCAGGGTCTTTGCTCATCTGATGATAATACAGTGTGACTATAGGAGGCTTCTCATTGCTGTATAGTACAAACATACAGTGGAGGAAATAAGTATTTTATCCCCTGCAGATTTTGTAAATGTACCCACTTACAAATAAATTAACAGTCTGTAATTTTAATGGTAGGTTTATATTAACAGTGAGAGTAAGAATATCAAAAAGAAAATCCAGAAATGTACATTATATAAAAGATACAAATGGATTTGCATTTAACGGTGGGAAATAAGTATTTGATCCCCTTGCAGAACATGTGTTAGTACTTGGTGGAGAAACCCTTGTTGGACACACAGAGGTCAGACGCTTCTTGTAGCTGGTCTCCAGGTCTGTGCACATCTCAGGAAGGATTCTGGTCCACTCCTCTCTGAAGATCCTCTCTGAATCCTTCAGGTTTTCAGGCTGATGCTTGGCCTCTGGAAGCTTCAGCTCCCTCCACAGATGTTCTATGGGATTAAGGTCTGGAGACTGGCTAGGCCCCTCCCTCACCTCAATGTGCTTCTTCTTTAGCCACTCCTGTGTTGCCTTGGCCGTATGTTCAGGGTCATTGTCCTGCTGGAAGACCCATCCATGACCCATTTTCAGTGTCCTGGCTGAGGGAAGGAGGCTATCGGCCAAGATTCTACGGCCCCGTACACCCTCTCCTCGATGCAGGGAAGTCATAATGTTATCACCTCCATGCTTGACGGTGGGGATGGTGTTCTGGGGGTTATAGTCAGCATAGTAGCCTCCGCCATGGAGCACTGGCAGGTTATTTTCAAGCTGCTGTTAATCTGGAGAGCATATCAATAGACTCTAGCTGACGGCGCATATGATTATATAATCAGACGACGTGCGAAAAAACCCATTATAAAACATATGGTATAATGAGAGACGTTCTGCAGTCAGGAGGAGGTTTCATCTACTTTTATGTATAGTCGACACTGTTCAACACTTCATTCTGCTTCACTCTTCCGCTAAAGATTTTGAAGACATCCGCGTTCTTGTCACTCGTAAATACTACACTTCCTGTGCTTTGGTGCGGACTGCGTTCACACCAGCTATGAACCGCTCCAGAGTTCACTAGCAAGTGGTCCGAGACCACGTCTTTTAAGCAGACCTGAGTCCGGTTGTTTAGCTCACTTCAAAGGTCTCGGACTGTGTTCAAACCGACCCAAACGAACCGCACCAAGCGGCTAAAAGCACCAGGGTTCGATTCAACCGGACTATACAAGGCTGGTGTGAATGCGACTTAAATCATTCACATGTTCATTGGCAAATTTCAGACGGTTCGTACATGTGCCTTCTTGAGCAGGAGGACCTGGCGGGCGCTGCAGGATTTGATCCATTATGGTGTAGTGTGTTACCAATAGTTTTCTTGGGGACCCAGCTGCCTTGAGATCATTAACAAGTTCCTCCCGTGTAGTTCTTGGCTGATCCCTCACCTTTCTCATGACCATCAATACCCCACGGGGCCAGATCTTGTGTGGAGCCCCAGCCCGAGGGCGACTGATGCTCATTTTGTCTTTCTTCCATTTCTGAATAATAACAGTTGTCTCCTTCTCACTGAGCTGCTTTCGGATGGTCTTGTAGCCGGTCCCAGCCTTGTGGAGGTCTACTATCTTGTCCCTGAGGTCCTTAGACAGCTCTTTCGTCTGGCCCATGGTGGAGAGGTTGGAATCTGATTGGTTGATTCTGTGGACAGGTGTCTTCTATACAGGTAACTAGTTGATATTAGGAGTACTTTTTTAAAGGAAGAGGACTTGTGTAACCGGTCCGTGGGAGCCAGAATCCTTGTTTGTTGCAAGGGGATCAAATACTTATTTCCCACAGTTAAATGCAAATACATTTGTATCTTTTATATAATGTCAATTTCTGGATTTTCTTTTAGATATTCTTACTCTCACTGTTTATATTAATCTACCATTAAAATGATAGACTGTTCATGTATTTGCCAGTGGGCAAACTTACAAAATCTGCAGGGGATCAAATACTTATTTATGTATTCAGATTCTTGGATGCCTGTTAAATATTTAATGAAAGGAGCACTTGAATTGGCTAGCTACTGAAAATAATGTGAATCTTTGTTGTTAGTCCTTAATCTTTGACTAGAAGGTACAAAATATAAAAAATATTTGCGCAACCACCCTTTCACAATTATTCATGATTAAACCATTTCATGGTACATTTAAGACTGTAATGGTGCCATTATTGGGAGGTGTATGATAAGTTAGTTTTGTCCAACAATTGCTGGCTAGGTTCAGAAGAATGTGTGACCTTCTGGTGTCAGCTGACAAATAGTGATAATGCCACCGCTACAGCTATCTGTGTAGTACTTCCCTTAGTTATCACAGGCATTGTGTGACAGAAGGGGATCAGAAGGGCAAGTGCTTTCAACAGCCTATGCCTGCTAGGCTGTGACCACTTCTTCACACACACACACACACACACACACGCACACGCACACGCACACACACACACACTGCTTCAATTCCATTGACTGCAAAGACCTTTTAAATGGGGTCAGCGTCCTGAGTGTTCTGCAGCTCTTGAGGTGGTACAGTGTCTGCTTCTGGTCTCTGCTGTGCCAGGTCGCTTGTTGTTCAACAATTCCAACAATTTTTCAAGAAGGCTTTGCTGCTCTGTGTGTGTTATGGTTCACACTGGTGGCACCTTGTAAACCTCCTTGAAAGTTGTAGATGTTCCCAAACTGCGGTTACTTTATAACCTTATCGCCACCTAGTGGCCCTGCGAGCGGAGGACAGAGATATATTTTACAAAGAAAATCCAATTGTTTTCAAGCACAGAATAAATAAATAAATGACTACAGGACAAAAGTGGGGAAAGTTGGGAAGAAACAACATTTCACGTGTTAATCTCCCCCTCTGGCCTGATGTACTCCCTGTATCCAGATCTACATTGAGAGGCATACAGATTCTTAATTGTTTATTCAAAGAGGTGACAAGCAATATCAAGGTACTCTATCACTGTACATAAACATTTGTCTCATAATGCACTAACCAGAAAACATTATGCACTTCTGCATTGCTCCATATACTCCATGTAATTCTTATGTGTATAGCAACAAATTACACTCATCGATCATGGCTCGTACCCTTCAGGGACATTTTTTGTACTGAGGAAAAAAACAACTTTGCAATCCTTTAACTCACACATATTCAGCCGATTGTTTCACTTTTTATTTTAAAGTAACTCGTCCACGTTATCTCTTTATTCCTCTGATCTCAAGGAACACATCTTTTCAGAAATGTATTATTCATTAGGTAAACTGCTCGGACCACATTGTTATTGAGCACATGTGTATTTAGCTGGTTAGACTGGTTGAATACAATATTCTCCATCATTGTATTATTTGTTCCTGTGTTTTTCCAAAAATATTTTCGATCTCTCTCTTTGCATAAACAATACTCATAATCTTCAACACCAGTTGTTTGTGCCATGGACTGTTACATTCCTTTAACCTGTTAAGCCCCGAGCCTGTTTTCCAGGTCTCAGGCTCGAAAATTATATGCCCAGAACAAATGACTATATCTTCACTTCTAAAAGGTGTAAATTAATAATCTTTTTTCTCAAAGCAATGATAAACCTGTGAGTTGGATGTAGAAAAGTCAGAATCAATATAGATTTATTTTTATTTTAAAGTAAAACAATGTAAATGTGTGTCCGTCCAAAAAAAAACCATGACTTATAGTGAAAACCACCCTTGAATGATGGGATAGTAGACTAAAAGCTTTAGGAATCCAAACTATAACATATAATAAGTAATCAAGACCTATCTCTGGCCCCCCTTGGTTGATTTTGATGATTGACATCTCCTTTTAACCGTTAGAGCCAATGGAATCGAGGTGAAGTTCCACATACACACGTTACCAAATAAGGAGTGAGAGTGACGCCTAGCCAGAATACCCAAAACAGGAAGCTGTCATACACTCTGGAAGCTATCATTAGCAGCTAATATGAAAACTCAGTTTTTGACATACAAATGGAATTATGGATTATCAATACTTTTTTTAAAGTCACAGACACATTGGATTAACCTGTGGATTAACCTTCAGCTTCGTTGTTCTCGTTTGAATGCCATTGAACACAACTTTTGATCAGAATAACAGCTAAGGTGAGCATATCTCCATGTTTTGCTACCTAAAGCTACGTCGTGTGTTGTCTGGTTTTGCTTCCCCTGTCTCGAGTTCTGATTTCTCAGTGATGATACTTATACTTCTAGAATCTGTGGAATCTCAGCTTGCTAGCAAAGCTTGTTTGTTCAGATCCGATAAGTATATCGATCGATTTATACCTAGAGTTCTGTGCTAAGTGCGTTAGCATTTTCTCGCTCAGGGCTCATTTAGACGCTTCTTGTGAGACTTGTTTTGTTTCGGTAAACATTTTTCATTCATAGTTTATTAAATTTTAAGAAGCCCTGAAACACAGTTTCGTGAAAAAAAAGCCAGTTTAACAGGTAAATTCCCAATTACTTTGCATAATTGACAAGTTAACTTTAATCCCATTACTCGATATCCTGAGAGCATAGACACTTTTGTCTGGCTTCCGTGTCCTTAAAGGTGACCTTCTTGTTTCTCCTGGGGTCAATCCAGGAGTTATGGATGACTACATTGTTGGGTGTAGGGTCAGCTTCTACCACAGACACCACCCTCTTCTTCATCTTGCTTTTCAAAACATTTTGGAATTTCTGTCGTGTGAAGGCATAGAGGAGTGGGTGAAAGATTGTGGTTCCATAGGCCATCACCAGGAAGCCTAAGCGGAGGCGAACAGTTAAATCACTGGGCCCAGTGCTGAGAAGGATGGTGTTTAGCACGGTTATTGGAGTCCAGCAAAGTAAGAAGGTGGAGATGATGAGAAGAGACATCTTGAAGACCCGTCTCTGCCTCTCCCGTCTCTCCCGATGCCGCTTGACTGCTCGTCTTATTGCAATGATGACGGACACTGACGCTCGCATGCCCAAAGGTGCAGTCCCACCTGCCCGGACTCCTGTGCTGCTCTGTGACGCGTCTGTTGACTCGACTTGAGTCACAGTGCTCAAAGAGATAGTGTTTTTACTCTTTTGCTTAGTTTTAGGAAGGTTGTGCTGAAAGCGTGTTCCAATGCGAATATTAAGTGCCTGAAGGATCTTGTAGTAAGTCACTAGCATTACTAAAGCTGTAAAAAAGAATATAGGGATCTGTGCTAGTAGGTGATAGTACAAACCCAGCTCTGTGTAATACTCATTAGTATGAGACACTGTGACGACTGCAGTCTGGTTCACAAACTCTGAATCAGAGTTGATGAAGAATCCCACTTCCATAAATGGAACCAGGAAACTGAAAAAGGAGAGAGCCCAGATGGATCCCAGTAGAACCACAGCTCGGCCCATTGTAAGCACACGGTTGGCCGGCCGCACTAAGATGTCATAGCGGTCTACAGTGATGGCCAGGATGGTTGAAGCAGTCGCTACACTTGCAAACGAGACGCAGGCCTCATGGAAACAGCAGATCATGGCTGTGTCCGCCTCCAAAGGAAGTAACACCACCACGGCTGTCAGCGGGATACAGCATATACACACCTGAAACAAGACGGGAATTTAAGTTATATCCCACATTACGTTCTTTTTGATATTTTTTGTATCTTACTCGTTATGTTTCTATTTGTAACTTTTATTAATAACTAATTACGCTGTGACATCTCTAATATTTATTGTAGACAAAGATTTGTTTGTTTTCTTCGACATTGATTGTTCTGCTGTTGCGCATCCACTCCGCTGTTGCACAGAAACCCCATGGTTGCCTTGTTTGCACCAGGGAGAAGCTAATCACGCTAAAGCAGGCGAGCATAGTGGTTAAAACAACAGCTATCCCCACTGAAATCTGGAGGAGGACAGAGAGGATGCAGGGGTAAACAAAGACGAAGAAGGAGAGTTGAGACCAGATTTATGGATAAAGGATATATAAGCTGTGTCTCCGCCGTCTTAACATGGGCAACCCAGGATCACTGGCTAATGGAATGGACGAGCTAACAGCATTAGCTAGGAGTCAAATGTTATATCTGGAGTGTAGTTTAATGTGCTAAATGAAAACACGGCTGCACCTTATGGTCTGATGGTCTTGCCTGCAGCAGGATAACGTTTTTTCTGCCTGTTCGGGTCACATTTGCATCAACAATATTTGCATCATCAACATTCCCAGCGTTCCATTTGATATGGTGCAACTGTCACAAAACACATTTTCCCCTGGGATTTTTAAAGCATTTTGATTGATAACATAACTGATACATGTAAATAGAGGTCAGGACTCACCAACACATCCACCACATGCAGGTTCATGGTGATGATGTTGGAGACGGAGCTGATCAGGTTCTGTTTCATACAGTAGAGGACAAGCACAGTCAGGTTGGAGCTCAAGCCCAAAACTATCTCCAAAACTAGGAAGCCTGTCAAAGAAACCTACCAACAGAAAGAACATGTTGGCATTAAGTGTCACATTCAATGATATGTTGGTCATAATGGTGCATGCTCATTGTAATGTGGATAATGTCATTCATACTTTATTAACCAGGAAATCTTTTAAACGGTTTGTTAAAATATCATAAATCCAAGTTCACGACCCTACAATGACGACCCTGAAGATATCAATATCTGAGATGTGAGGCTGCAGCATTACCTGGAAGCTGACAGGGTAAATGGCCTTGTCTGAGGTCATGTCAAGGTCATAGGGGTCAGCAGTGTCAAGCACAGTCATGTTGCTCATGGTGTCTGCAGAGAACCACACTGGGGATGTGTGCATTATCCTGGTAATAGGAAGAGGCCTGGAGAACAGATGGCAGACAAAAGCTGTATTCAACAAATATTCCAAAAATGTGGCATTCAATTTTTTTAAACCGAGATTTGGTAATCCGTCACAGGACCAGGGAACTTAAAGCTGGTGCTGCCTTGGCAATGGGCTTCTGATAATATGGTATTCACCTCACATCCTACATTCTTTTAAATATCAACACCTAAAGAGTTAAGCTCATTTAAAGCTAATGCACCAGCACTTGGTATGGCTTATTTGAATTGAATACATCTGCATTTTTCTTGTTGTAGAATGTGACCATATTGATATTAGAACGCTGTCAACGGCAAGTACTATATAATAGGAAATGTGCCATACTAATTTGCAGATAGTTTTGCGGCATATTGTTTTAATTGTCTAAGGCTAATATTTTTGCAACCCTTTGCCACCTTTCAAACATTGGCATTGGGGGTCTGCGTCAAACTAAATATGAAAGTCCACCCCCTTAACACAGGCATTGACCAGTGTACAGATATGAGTACATTTACAGGATTTGGCTTTCCCTCTCAAAGATTTGTGTTCTCCTTCTCAATGGCCAAAAGTTCCCTTCAGATGTAGTTGGATAACACATTGTACAAAAACAGGTTGAATCTTAACCTCCTGACACCCTTAGCCAAAATGACAGAGACATTCTTTAACCGTCTTAAACCCTCTCAGGATGACAAACAAGAATAATCTGACCAGAAAGCCATTTGAGAGTTATGGTATGAACAAACCAAATGCAAGAACACTATATTATTTTTTCATGAACCTTGGTTCCCCTAAGGCAGGGGAGTCAAACTCAGAAGCCCGCGACTTCATTTTATGTGGCCCCGCAAGAGCTTGCAAAGAATATAATACGTTTATTATACGGTTAGATGGCACTTTACAGAAGCAGGTTGCCCATAAACTACATGTCCCACAATACATCTTGTTTTGTGACATGCGCACTGAAGAGACTTGCAATGATTTGCCCTGGACTTCTGCTTTCAGACGTAGATAATTACTAAGTTATTACCTTAACCGATAATAATCCAATTCAGAGGCAATAATGTAATATAATACATTATTTGATATATCTATTATATACTTATATATGTATATTTATATAGTTACAACCGGCCCTTTGAGTGCAACCATAATGCTAATGTGGCCCGCGATGAAATTGAGTTTGACACCCCTGCCCTAAGGTTTGGACTGAAAATAACTGAGTATAGGTTTGATATTGGGCGGAAACTCACCACTGCCTCCCAACAGTGTCCTCTACAGTTTAGCAGCAATCGAAACGACCAGAAGGAACGTTGTAGGCCATGTCAAACCATCCATATTCTGACGTGAAAAGATGGCTCTTCACTTGATCCAATTGATTTACAACAATCTCTTTTGAACATATTTCGATTTGACGGACAATAAAAAATGAGTTTTTGCTTTGGGGACACCACTCCGCTAAAGGGAAAAGTCTGTTTGTGAAACACAGAGAGCTATGTTGGGGGACATGTGGCTGGCAACATCAGTGCAGTGCACTCTCATCAATGCTTCCTTTCAGGCATTGCTCTGTCATTGTCCAGGCCTTGGACTGTTGCCTTCAATCGCTTCCCTCTTGAAAATGATGCCAGTGCCAACCCTACTGTCTCCACTTTTCAGGTATTGTACGTGTCTCAACACGTCCCGAGGTGCTCCACCACACTTTGTCATCATGTCCTGATACAGGTAGAAAGTTCCAAGAAGAATAGTGTGTGTGGTTGCTCCTCTGGACTTGACCCAGTTAAACCCTTCACATCGAGTTGCAATGAAGGCCAGATAGCAGTGTGTAGGTCATATCCTTGGAGAACAATTGAAAAGATTGATTCTTTGATTCTTGAACATTCACAGCCTTCATTTCCATTTGAATTCATAAACTGCATTAGAGGAATAGTGAATCATGTTATGACTTATTTTCATCATCTCCTTTCCTTATGCCCCTTCTCAGCCACATTCCACCTCTGATCCTGCAAAGGAGAAGCAGGTCATATTTCAGTTATATCAACCTGGCACGTCACACTCAGAGCCCCCCCCCACGATGGATACATATTGCATCATGTCTCCCACCTTATTTTAATTATTTGATCATCCCCTGACAGACTCCTTGTGTGCTAATTGGACGCCTGTTTCTGTTTTTAATCAGTTTTTTTCCTTGCCTTTTATCGTTGATGGTTCTTGTCATGTGCTGGTCAATAAATGAGCACTGAAAACAGTAAACTGGTTTCCTGCCGGCTGTCTTAGTATTAGTCACTTTCTATTGACAGTACATATTGTAATTCAAATAATAAAAGCAACATGCAACACATTTTACAGCGGTTGATTCAAATCAACAACGGCTACACACAGGGAGATGAACCAGCTGCAGATAAAGGTGACCTGTTGAAAGATCTATCCTTTACTTTGCTAAACGTATACGGCCCCCAACCAGCCAACCACCTACAGTATAACTATCAACAACCAGGTTCCAGAAACACCCCAGGCTGCATTTCAGATATTACTCTCTCAATTAAATATCATTTTAAAATGAAAAAAACTGATGGGGTTTTTTTTTCCAATATTTTCTCACATTTTATAGACTAAACAATTTATCAAATAATAAACCACAATATAATAATTCCTAAGTGCAGCCTTACATTGGCTCTAAGCCTTCATGTCCCCGACTGCTGCAGTGAAGTCTTCACAGTCTTTTTAAATGCACTAAGTGCAAAATGGCCTTGGCTCATCCCTTCTTTTAGCTGTATGTTCTACAACATGAATCTGTCCTGTGGGTGGCGTTAAACATTCTGATTCGTTTTCTGTTGTATGAGCTTTTCTGCCACAGGAGAACTGGTCTCTGTGGAAGGCAGTGAACTCGGCTAATCTTTTGAAGACCCATATTCATGCTGTTCGACAGCCACTCATTTTGTCTAATTATTCTATATATGTGTCAGCAGGCAGTGTTTGTTGATTTTACAGTTCCTTTATGCAATACATTGCCTTGCAAACAGAACAGCAAAACCAGGTTAAGTGCATCATTGTGCCTCGTGTGTTCGCTTACCTTTAGCAAGAGACCATTCCTCAGTGAGCGTTGGGTCCATTGGGGTCCTTTACGTCCCTGCTTTGTAATCTCAATCCCCAAAGGTTGCATAGAGCCCACAGGTGATAACCCTGAGTGGCTGAGGTTTAATATCGTGCATCATTCAATGATGCTTGTTAGTGAGTCCCTTCAGGATACAACTGGACAGTAAGAAAGCTGCATCCACAGAGCCAGGAGAGATCAGGAGAGACAGACACTGCTGCTCCGCCTCCGCCTCGCTCACTCTGCTCCTCTCTCACTCTGCTCCTCTCTCTCTCTCTCTCTCTCTCTCTCTCTCTCTCTCTCTCTCTCTCTCTGTCTCTCTGTGCGTCGTTCTCTCTCTCTGTCTCTCTCTCTCTCTCTGTCTCTCTGTGCGTCGTTCTCTCTCTGTCTCTCTTTGCGTCTCTCTGTCTCTCTGTGCGTCGTTTTCTCTCTCTGTCTCTCTGTGCGTCGTTTTCTCTCTCTGTCTCTCTGTGCGTCTTTCTCTGTCTCCGTCTCTTTGTGGGTCGTTCTCTGTCTCTCTCTCTCTGTCTCTCTGTGGGTCGTTCTCTGTCTCTCTCTCTCTGTGCGTCTCTCTCTGTCGCTCCGTGCGTCTTTCTCTGTCTATCTGTGTGTCTCTTTCTCTCTCTGTGCTTCTTCCTGCCTCTCTCTGTGTCTGCCTCCTGTAGCCCCCTTACTCCCTCTCTGAAACGGTCTTATCCTTCTAATTTCCCCCCCCTGTACCAGGGTTTCCGTTAGCCGGTAATTACCGTTTTTTTAGCTGGTAAAATTGATACAAAAACGGTAAATTCAAAACCTGCCGGTCAAAATGTCCGGTAATAATTGGGGATGCTCCGATCGATTGCCGCCGATCATAATCGGCCGATGTTCACTCTTAATAGTTTGATCGGTGCTCTCTATAAAGGCCGATCAGGAGAGCTGGATCTGATCCATATGGACATAAACGCGAGTGAAGTGTAACCGGACGAGAGAGAGATCAGATCAGCTGCTGAGTCTGAGGGAGACACGCAGCTCTGCATGATCACCTGAAGCCCCGCCCACTGTTTAGAGAGCTGCATGAGAAACTGACGGGCTAGGAAGCAGAAAAGCTCTCTAATGCAGGGACAACACAGATCTCTTTTGGTTTCAAATCTTGAAACTCCTTTTACTCCTTCTCAAGTTTGTTTTCCCTCATGAGCCCAGGTAGGAAACTGTGACCATGACAATACTGATGGCAGCATCCTTCCTCTTAGGACTTTGGCCACTCCTCCGCCGTTTGTGTTTGCACAGCAGCTGCTGGATGGTACCTACCTTATAGTCCCAATCTGGCTACCATTAGTGCAGTGGATGTGTTGCCTTTATTGCCTGGCGAGTATATCTGGAAGGTAGCTGGTGAGTAGCCAAGGCTACTAGGCATTGGCATGGCAACAGCCATGTGAGCGCACACTGATGGATCAAATGCAAATCATGGCTGTCTCCTGTATTCTGGGTTACACCTGTCCACTGATAACACAATAACTACTGATGTTGCACATCTCCCAGGATTTGGTCATTGTATCTCAGGGCTTCATCTCTCCCTCTACATGTGTTTATTCAGAGAGTGTAAGCAGAGATGATGGTGCCCAGTCTTATTTGTTTACTGTCATGCACAACACATCAGGAGGCATTTCCCCCCAGACACCAGTCTTTGGTGAGAGAAAGATACATGGCAGACAGCAGGATTATGGAGAGGGAAAAAAGACATTTGCAGGCATTTTCCTTCTCAGTTTATTACAGTAACCATATCGAAGTCTACACACATCAGATGCTCTTTTATTACTTTATTACTTCATATTCTGCCTTTTGATGAAGACGACGTCTTGTCACCAGGGCGCATCACAGCCTATTTCTGACTTGAAAAAGTTGAACTGCTTTTTACTCACAGCTGTAAGGCCCTGGTTCTGAACAATAGGCACTTGAGCATAGACAACAGTGGAGTAGAACACGTAGAAAGAACATGTGTACGGCCCCTTGTGAAGCACAAATAATATCTTTCCTCATAAAAAAAGTATAGAGTGTTCTTGCGGTACGCTCTGGCAGCACTACACGTGGATCCTTTGTCATCTATCAGTGTGCAACCTAAATGATGATGTTTAAAGGAATACATACATATTTATAAATGAACGTCTGCGGCCGTTATGTGAGAGAACACACAGATGACCAGTCCACCCCTGTATACCCAAACTACTTGCAGTTTGAAATTTAAATTATGTTTAGATTGAATAAAATGTTTCAATTCTGCATAGGCTATTAACTGTCTTGGTAGTAAACATGAACACTGTATATATAAGTATTTGTTTACTTAGTGTACCATCATCGCAATATTCAACAATGTTATCACATATGGCATGTTTTCCTATCAGGAAAGCAACCCTATTTGCCAACTGCTAGCCCAAAGCTTCTAGTCTGAAACTGTGCTGTTTCACACACAGTTACATATAAATGAACTGTGTGATGTGCATGTGATTCCAGAATGCTGGATATACCCAACAACATTAGAAACTCAGGAAGATTTGCAGTGTTTAAAAACATTGGCTAAAGTCAATACAAAAACATGACGATATGAACCATTTTTAGCTAAACGAAACACAAGGGTATAATAGCAAGCCTCTGAATTAGCCCTGAGCGAAAAAATGCTAACGCACTTAGCACAGAACTCACGGTATAAATACTTTATTACTTATCGGATCTGCACAAACAAGATATCAGATTACAGCTGAGATTCCACAGATTCTAGAGGTACCAAAACTCAGGGTAGCGAAGGCAAACCCAGACAACACACGACGTAGCTTTACTGAGCCAAAAGGGCAAATATGTCTTACCGTTGCTGTTTTCTGATCAAAACTTGTGTTCAATGGCATTAAAACGAGAAAAACGCGTAAAAAGATATGTGTAAAAGATATGAAAAGTCTGACAAGTTGTATAGCTGAATGTCTTGGGATCATTGTAAAGTTAGAATGAAGTCTCTATCTGAAAGTATGTGGAAGGAGTAGCATGTGGCGCAAGGTAGGTAAAAGAGGATTTGAAGGTTCCTCCCATTGAGTTACATGTTAAAAAAAGAGTTTATAAAGCGGAATATTAGTATAAAAGATTTTGAAACATTTGAAAGTTTCCCATCATGTGCTGAAAGGGCTGAATATTTTGATATTTGAATGGTTTCTGTAGCTGGAAGTATGCTGAAGTTATTGAGAGCCAAACATTTAGTTGAAATAATGAGAAAAAGAAGCGGAAGACTAAAGAAAAGAAGAACTATAGTGGAATGCATTCGCACTAACTATTTTCTAGCTAACTCCGGTTCAATTACTGTTAATTGTGCGCTCTTTGCTAAAATAAACAATACAAATATAGGGCGACTGTGAACCAGAACCAGAAGGTTGTGGGTTCGATCCCAGTCCATGCAGTCTACATGTCGATGTATCCTTGGGCAAGATACTTAACCCTGAGTTGCTCCCGATGGCCAACGGTGTGTGAATGTGTGTGAATGTTAGGTCCTAGAGTAAGGTACACTGCTCTGTGTGAATGGGTGAATGACATGTAGTATGTAAAGCGCTTTGAAGGGTCTTAAAGACTGGATAAAGTGCTATATAAGTACAGTCCATTTACCATTTACCAAATACAATTAATTATAAACTTTATTTTGCTGTCTGCTCGGTTTCTTTAACATGTTACTTTTTGGAAGTTGTTTCAGTCACCAACATTTTTTTCTTCCTGCAAATTATCATTTGTTCTGACCGAGCCATCAGCTCTGTGTTGCTTTACAGCTTGTTTTTTATCAGCTAAATACGTTGACTAAATATGTGTGTTCTTTCAGACGTTACAACCCCCAAAACATTTTTTACCAGAAAGGATTGTAGTCATTATATAACTCACGTGCAGGGAAGAGATGAATTCCACACATCTACAGCCGTGGCCAAAGGTTTTGAGAATGACACAGATATTAATTTTCACAAAGTCTGCTGCCTCAGTTTATATGATGGCAATTTAAATATACTGCAGAATGTTATGAAGAGTGATCAGATGAATTGCAATTAATTGCAAAGTCAATTTTTCCCATGAAAATGAACTTGATCCTAACAAGCACATTTACACTGCATTCTAGACCTGCCACAAAGGAAGAGCTGCCATCATGTCAGGGATTCTCTGGTTAACACAGATGAGTGTTGACGAGGACAAGGCTGGAGAATTACAGACTGAAAGCTTTAAAAGGATGCTGGTGCTTGAAATCATTGTTCTTCCTCTGTTAACCTGCAAGGAAACACGTGCATCCATCATTGCTTTGCCAAAAAAGGGCTTCAGAGACAAGGATATTGCTGCTAGTAACATTGTGCCTAAATCAACCATTTATCAGATCATCAAAAATGAAATGAGAGAGGTTCAGTTGTTGAGAAGGGCAGCAAAGAAGCCACTTCTCTCCAGGAAAAACATCAGGGACTGAAATTCTGTAAAAAGGTAAAGGGATTGGACGGCTGAGGACTGGGGTCATTTTCTCTTGTTGAATCCCCTTTCTGATTATTTGAAGAAAAGGTGAGCGCTTCCATCAGTCCCGTGTCATGCCAACAGTAAAACATCCTGAGACCATTCATGTGCGGGGTGGCTTCTCAGCCAAGGGAGTGGGCTCACTCTCAATTGTGCCTAAGAACCCAGCCCTGAATGGTACCAAAACATCCTCTGAGTGCAACAACCAAGAACAGTTTGGTGACGAACAATGTGTGTCTGTTGCAGCAGCTCCCTGTGTCTTTATTGATTTTCTGTCTTTTTACTACTTTTATTCCCTTAGTTGTACTTTTTCTTTGGATAATTACTTTTGTTTTGTAGCTAACTATGGCCACGTTTAGTTTCGAACGTTTTCTGGTCATTCTTCTGGCATTGTTTACTCCTCCCGCGAGCAGCTGATTGCGCTGTGTAGACCCGTGCTGCTGCCCGGAGCGAGGCATGACATCCCGGAGGAGCTTCGGAGGCTAAAGCGGGGCTGCAGGGCAGGAACCAAGCGGAAGACCAAGAAGAAGAGAAGATACAAACCTTCTGTTCCGGCTATTATAATGGGGAATGTGGGAGCTTTGGGGAATAAGATGGACGAGCTCGGCGTGCTGACGAAGACGCAGTGGCAATAGAGTGCCGTAAGTGGCAATAAAGTGCCACAGTGACGCGTCCTAAAACCCGGAAGTAAGTTAGCATTCTTACCACTTCCTTCGACAAAAAGCAATGCAATTTCTCCATAGGATTTTGGAAAATAGCTGGAAACAAGGTCTTTGGTTGACATAAATTTAAGAGACATATCACGTTTTGTAAATATATCAGCAGTGACCCCACTGATGATTTTTGAAGAGTTTACGTGTCTGAAAAACGATGGTTGTTACCAAGTGGCTGAATACAGAAATTGTCGAGGCCGTGGTACGTCATTACGCCGAACACGTAAACACTCCTCTAAGTTTGTTTGCCCTGGTCTGCTTGAAAGCAAGTACATGCCTCCTGCAAACTGTTCAAATAAACGCTTCAACTTGGACCATTTAGAATCGGTATATGCCCTACTCAGATTGGTGTGTCCCGCACCGTCGTGTCTTCTCGGCTGTGCCGACACCTTTTTGGCTGAAAACCTAACGATTCAACATGTCGAATCAGTAGGCAATCGGCCAAAGGCTGTCGGTCAAAGAAATCACTCTGATTGGCTGTTCAGCTAGCGAATCAGTGCATGAGAAGCGAAACGGAAGTGAGGGACCCAAACAAACTATTAAGAAGGCAAATCTGAGATTTCCTTTAACTCCAGCTCTCGACACAGGTTCGGGAAAGCCCCATGAGCTTCTCGCTGTAGAGGGAAAATGGAACGCACACGCTATTTGTTGTTTGTTTATATCACGCAGTCTGTTGTTCTTCTCTCGGTGTATCACGCAGTCTGTCTTCCGGTTGTTGCCTCTTTTGAATGACGAATACACACTACCGCCACCTGCTGGGAAGGAGAGTTATTGCCACTCACGCATGCGCAGTTCGTACGTGCTACTTGGCCGTCGGCTGAAGTCTTTGCGGTGTGTTCCAGTGCGACACATGGCCAAGACGCAGGAGACGCAAAATATCAGTAACTGGTTGTGCTATAATCTGAGCTGCAATTTTTTAAAAGAAAGGGTCGAGGCCGTCAGACTTTTTAGGATCAATTGAGTGCAAACCGTGTAAGACTTCAGAGACAGAGAAAGAAGCTAAATCAAAAACAGGGGAGTTCATCTCTTGACTAGGGCTGTGAGTACGACCATTTAGAGAGTCATGACTTTGCTCATCAAAAATGTGACCAGCCTTTTTGATGTGAGCATTGAAAGCATTAGACATACCATCTGAATCTGAAATAAAATAATCACTGACCTTCAGTTTTTGTGGGAAGCTAGAAACCTTCTTGTTCTGAAGTGATTTAATTGTTTTCCAGAACTTAGAATGATCATTAAAACAATCGGTGGCTAAGCTCAGATAGTTATCAGCTTTATCTTTTTTAATAAGGGCTGAACATTTATTTCTGAGGACACGAAAAATAAGCCAGTCATCACTAGTGTTAGACTTTCTAGCTAAAGACCATTGCTTATTGCGATCATGAATGAGATCAGATAGTTCTCTAGTAAACCATGGAGTGTTCCTATTCTTAACTCTGAATATTCTAAGGGGGGCTTGTCTATTAATAATCGATAAAAAGTGTTCAATACAGAATTGGACAGCAACATGTTATTGGGTTTGGCAGGGTTTATTCTAGTGGGACTATCAATAAGCTGAGTTAAGTTCAAAGAATCACAAACCTGCTTAAACTGTGAAGATTTATCACAGCAGCATCAGAGCCGGTGACACCAGCAGGATCAATAAACTGATCAGGAAAGCTGGGTCTGTCATCGGCATCAAGCTGGACCCCTTTGAAGCTGTGGTGGAGAGGAGGACACTGAACAGGCTGTTGTCCATCATGGATAACCCCACCCATCCTCTCCACCTGCAGCTGGACAGTAAGCGGAGCTCCTTCTCCAACAGACTGCTGCAGCTCCGCTGTCACAAGGACCGATACAGGAACACATTCCTGCCCACTGCAATAACTCTGTACAGCAAATCACCTCTGGCTGGCAGAGAACTCTAGTTTCTCTTGGAATAAAATCACACTGTACATTTTACATTTATATATTCAGTTTAATATTTCATATTCCATCTGTCACATACTTATGTACAGATGTAGCACCTCATTTCGGACACCCCTACCGTAGTGGGGCCGTGATCGGCACGGGGTCGGCCCTCGCTGAAAGGAAAACCCCCCGCATGACTTAATACGCCCCCTTGATAAATAAATTCAATTATAATAAAACCAGCTGCAATGGATCATGGATCCACCAGGGGGAGCGGTGATTAAAAAGCTGACACACTGGAACTCATGTGAAATAAACAGCTCAAAGATATATCTGATATAGCGGATCTTTATTAAGATCCATATGTCACGGGTAGGATCATATTCTGTGCTAAATAAGAGACATGTAATCATTTACAAAACATCACCATGTTTTTATTTAACAAAATAATGTTTAATCCACGTTGGCGTACTACAACTACAAAAAACATCAGTTCGTTTTTTCATCAGGAAATCCAGCCCGGCTCAAACAAACGATTTTTAATCATCATCCTCACGATCATTTAATGTATCATATGTTCGCTGAATTGACATGAAAGCACTAACAAATATGAATTTGCTGTAGTCAAATCCCCCCCCCTGATCTCTCTTCTCCAGCAGTAAAGTTTAACTGTAGGTTTGGGTTTGTGCGAGCGAGAGAGAGCGCACCGGTATCGGAGATCGTTGTTGTTAGCTTCTGGTGCTAGCGAGCTACGCTAACGGATATAATGAGTTTTTTCAACAACAAAGTGGAGGAGAGTCCTCTCCTGTCAGACTGAGAGACTCAGTGAGCTAAAGGACTCTCTCAGTGTTATCTCAGTGGGTCTCAAACGTTTTGGTCACCATTAATGTGAACAATTATTTCCGAGGCATACATTTATATGATCATTATAGTTATAAAAAAAATAAGAGAATAAATGAAAAACAGGTATGAAATACTATATGACAGTAATACAAGAATAAAGTTTAAAAGGCTGATTTGTAAAATATCCATAAAGAAAAAGTAAATCTGTTAACAGTTTAATCATGGCAGCATTTAGCTGAGTTTCTGCTGGTAGACGGCCTTCTCTTCACAGAGCTCACTGCTTGCATGCGGACGCTCCAAAGGGGCGTGGCCAGCAGCAGCTTGGTTACATTTAAAGGGCCAGAATCAGCACTTTTGTAACAGGGCTGAAATAGAGGCATGCTACAATGGGTGATCTGTTTTGTATTTTGAGCAAAACACTTCAGAGACATGTAACGTAGCTAAAGAGCTTTCCTTAAAATGTGAATTCAAATGTAATGAGCATTTCTGAGGCTTTGATCGATAGCGATGAACATATACTTCTCCCCGCACTAGCACTGATCAGAAGATGGTGTGGTGTCTGTGTTTCCTCTTCATAAATGTCTCTGATAAGAACATAACAATAGCGCTGACCACTGTGTGGACTCCACAATCCCCTTATAGTGATGTTCTTGGTGTGGACGCTCTCTCTACGCTCTGCCATGTGACTAATTTAGCACAGAAATAAGGGCACAGCTTTTCACATCCTCTGGGAAGCAACCCGTGTGTTTTTGTGTGAGTGTGTGTCTTCAAGCATGGCACATCAGACTCTGAGCACATTAAGCTTCCTCTTCCCCCCTCCTCTCTCTCACAGAGAAACACAGAGCTCAACTGGTTGCTTCGTATCTCTGGCAAGCTTTGTAGTTTGGTCAAAGGTGGCTCCTGTCCAATGCCCTGCTTTCCCTTATATCTCTCTCTGTCTCTCTCTGTCTTTGTCTCTAGAAAAAGAGCAAAACATCTCGAGCTATAGATACATCATTCCATGATTGAATATCAGTCCTGGGAGGGAGCCAGCCCCTGCACTCCCCTCCTCTCATTATGGGCTGTAGATTACTCTGTACATTTTGTTTTGATTTATGAAGAGCGTTTGTCTGATGTCATTCCATTGTAGGCGTTGCACTTGTTTGATCATATCAGAAGCAGCTGAGTGTGTACCCTGCTGTTAAAATCAAGTATATGATTAGAATCCTGACATGCCCTTACTCCTTGGAGCAGGATTGTTTTTTGGGAGATGATCATTTTGATGCAACAAACCAAATAAATAGCTAATCAGGTTACAGATAAAAAAACTAAATTGGAATGCATGTACCTAAATGTTTAGTGTCACGTCCACATAGATAATTATATACATTTAGGATGAACAAATGTCATGCATACATCCCAACATGCGGGAAGAAAAAAACCCCAATGGCTTATTGGAGTGACCACATAATGGTCACGCACACACGGTCACTTGCTACATGGGCGAGGTCTGTGCTAAAGCACGACTACTGTGCACAGCTGCTCACCATGACCAGGTCATCTCCTGCAGGGTCGGGTAGCTTCTGTACAGTGTGGCCAGGAGGAGGAGTGACCAATCTGTTTAGTGAGTTCAGCGGAGACTATTAGAACGCTATCGAACTTGGCCGCAACCGTCTGTTGGAACTGCAAGTGGGGACACCCTGGACGGTCAGCTATCGTCCCTCTTCCCGTCCCCTTAGGAGAGACTGTGCACCCCGCTGAGGCCAGGATATTATTCAACAACGCTGCTGTCTCAGTTAAGCTTTGTGCTGGCTGCTGAGCAAACATGATGGAACAATCGCAAACGGACAACATTTTGTTTTCGCTTTTTAGAAATCTGCGCTTCTTCGCTGTTTTTTTAAAAACAACTTCCTTTTCAACTGAGATGCCTTTTCTGTTTCAAATGAAATCTCTCTCACACAACATACTGAAATCGCATTTCATGTGTATATGATACCGTTTCATTTGTGTATAAGAGATTGTTTCTTATGTGTGTGTGAGAGCGTTTCATGTGTGTGTGTGTGAGAGTGTTTCATGTGTGTGTGTGCGTGAGTGCGTTTCATGTGTGTCTGAGAGCGTTTCAGGTGTGTGTGTGTGTGTGTGCGTTTCATGTGTGTGTGTGTGTGTAAGAGCATTTCAGGTGTGTGTGTGAGTGCGTTTCATGTGTGTCTGAGAGCGTTTCAGGTGTGTGTGTGAGTGCGTTTCATGTGTGTGTGAGAGTGCGTTTCATGTGTGTGTGTGTGTGTGTGTGAGTGCGTTTCAGGTGTGTGTGTGAGTGCATTTCATGTGTGTGTGAGAGTGCGTTTCATGTGTATGTGTGAGTGCGTTTCAGGTGTGTGTGTGAGAGTGTTTCATGTGTGTGTGAGAGTGCGTTTCATGTGTGTGTG
>CALSBZ010046937.1:709354-720147 GCA_943591055.1 Gobionotothen gibberifrons
GTGTAAGGCCTAGGGGCTGTCACAAATGTTAGTGGCAGGAATTTGGTAGTGTTCAAGAGAGGCTCTGCAACACATTACTCTGCAGCTCAGATCTGCATGGAGGAAGGGTTTCAAAATGATCCGTGACTGCAACTCAATACAACCAAATGAATTGTATCAAAAGTATTGAAGCAATAAAGAACTCAGGTTGCTCTCTCGTTGGAGTTGATTTGTATAATAATCAAATCAAATAGAGCTGTTTGGAAGGAGGGAAACCAATCAAATGCTGCATGCTTATTTTTTCTATAGCGATGTAAACAACAACAAAAACTGGGGTACTTAACAATAGGCACATCTAAAAAGATGGGAATGTGTGTGTTTCAGGCCGCTGCTGTTCCAGAGCAGCGAGCTGATCTCCAGCAGCCTGGCTGTGGGGGAGCTGTTCCCCTGCAGCACCCTGCTGCACTTCTTCTTCACCAGAGCGCCCCCCGAGCTCAAGTCTCCTCACCAGGTACACACACACACACACACACACACACACACACACACACACACTTTTGTTTAACTTGTGAGAACTCTTATTCCTTACAGACTATGTACCTACAGCAAAGCTAACCCGAACCTTAAACCAGGCCTAACCCTCCGACCAATATCTGACCAATTGTCCTCACAATGTTTTTGGTGTACATCCATACTTAAAGCAGTGTCCCCCCCCCCCCCCCACAGAGAGCCGAGTGGTCTGTGGCGCGGTATTCCCAGTGGCTGGACGATCACCCCTCTGAGCGGGACCGGCTCTCCCTCATCAGGTCTGTTCTCATTCTCTTACCCTTTACAGTGAGCATGCTGCATGCTTTAACAATCCTAACCCTATAAAACATTTCAATCATGGAATAACATCCATCATTTGAATAACTTGCAGGATCAAGTGCAAACTGGGACTGACTTAACAACACTGTTTATATCAGAAACCATTGTGTGGAATCTAATAATAGTATAACACTACTGAAATAAGTGTTGCGACAGAGCAGTGACTGAGACAGCTCTACATCACACTGGCCTGTTTAACCAACATTAAAACAAGTGGTGAATCATTGCTGTGATTTTCCTTTGGGAGTAGAGCCATTTCGCAAAATGAAACTTAATTTAATTTCAGTTATGCAATACACACCTCTGCATATTCACATTAAAGACAGCAGCAGTGCGTTGGTGAGTGGCAGTCATCTGATGCATGTTGTGTTGAAGCGGTATCCACAGTTCAGATCTGGTGCATTACTTCAGACATTTGAAATGGTATCTTATAATTCCTCATATATTCACTCAAGTTTAAACGGGGTGTTTCCCGATGGTCAACGAGATAAGTGAACATCACACTGCTAATAATCACCAGCTGTAACTGTGCTCTCCTGCAGGGGCGCTCTGGAGGCCTACGTGCAGGCGGTAAGGGCCCGGCAGGGGAAGGAGTTTGCTCCCATCTATCCCATCATGCTCCAGCTGCTCCAGAGAGGCAGCAGCGTCTGAGTCGGTGCTCCTGAGCTTCTTCTGCAGCATGTTTGTGGATTCCGTTTAGTGCTGTACATAATGCTTCCTTTGCTCTTTAGAACTGGAGCAGCTGAAAAGGGGATCTTTCTTACTTGGAATATGATCACTGAATGAAGGGACTTTGTCGTGGCGGGACACATGCTTTTACTACAGGCACACCAAACATTTAGGGGGGACACTTTACCTGGATAACCTGAGTCTTAACTACAATCATGACACTTATTATAAAATCTACTAACAAACTAGTTGGAATACAAAGTTGACTGTTATTTCCCAGGTTGTGTATGGAAAGCTGAATCATATGATCTTTAATATACAGAGACCCATGTGATCAGAGGTTGTGTGCTGTTCTTGAATGACTTGAGAATAAATGGAGAGATGTTTGAAGGGTTTTTATTTGTACAGTACTTCATTAGAAGCAGGGATGATCTCACACACACACAGTATGACAGCACACACAGGGGGCTCACACAGGCCACTTCCACTGGTTGGTGGGGGGTTCCTCTATCAGCGGCTCCCAGGGTTTCCACTCAGACATCTTCCTTGCCAGAGACAGCTCACACTCAGCCTGCACACAGGACGCACAGCCACTTCAGATATAATGCTTTCAGGAAATACATTTACACTAATTCCATTTTTTGCTAAAGGAGATGAAAAGACTCTGGGAGGTTTGAGCTTATCAGGCAAGAGAGTATCCAACTGTGCTGAACCACCACAGAACACCAGGCAACAGAAATACATTTCAGGGGATTTGTATCGGGCCAGACCAAGTCCTCATGGTGAGAGACGTTTGGTGTCTCCCTGCTGCAGCACTAAGTGAATAATGTGTGAAGGCACTTCTCAGGGACCTACCTGGAAAATAACCTCTTCAATCTGCCCACAGTTGATCTTATTCTCCAGCTTATCAACATCAGGCTCCTGAGAACAGAGACACAGTCATGAAACACACTCCAGTGCTCAAAGACATTTCAAAATCACTACAATCACTTTGCCAATAAGAAAATAACACGAGCATGCTTATTGGCTCTCAGTAAATGATAGATGGAGAATGTATATTTTTCATAAGGATTTGTTTCCATGACACAAAACGGAATTCATAATTCGAAAATACTTTGGGAACTGGACAAATGATATTCTACACATCGATATCGACTGAGAAATGTGCACCAGTGCCTCCCTGGTATATATGAATATTCTCTTGTTAGACTTGAGCTCAGCACCCAAAGGATCTCCTCACTCACTGATTGGACGTGGTTGAACCTCTCGCCCACCAGCTGCTCGGTGTACTTCCTGTAGGCGGCGTCCTGCGGCATGGTCTGCAGGGCCGCCAGGATCTTGGAGTAGAGACTCCTCAGATGCTGAGACAGAGCGGGGGGGGGGGGGGTCAGTGGAGGTAATACACAGGCACTAAAAGTGATGGCTGCAGAACGTCATGTGATCACAGATAGATGTGAGGACACGGTGCTCACCTCATGAGGATTGTGGGACACAGCCAGGCCCACCAGGCCGGTCGTCTGGAAGAGAGGAGGAGACCAACGGTTACATTGTTTTAATGTGAATAATGGTTTTCATTTTTTATAAATGGTCTTCCAATCTCATTATCACGCCCTAACAGACAGTCGGCTTAACTACTACAAAAGCTGAGAATCAATCATTGATATATCATTTACAATACTCACCAGAATATCAGCAGTATAGTGATTTCACTAATCAATGTTTTCAAAGTGAAATGAAAAGGGGAAAAAGAGTTAGGCCTAATGTTGATGACTGGCTGCATTCCGATGTATAGTACTAGGCCTTACAGATGTATAGTACTAGGCCTTACAGATGTATAGTACTAGGCCTTACAGATGTATAGTACTAGGCCTTACAGATGTATAGTACTAGGCCTTACAGATGTATAGTACTAGGCCTTACAGTCAAATCCAGGCCCTCAGCAACAACATATTATACTTGTATCATCTCATAATATTAGGTCTACCTGCAGTTCCTGCTATGACTAATCCAGCATTAAGTTCATCGACATGTTTCACATGCTGTGAGGAACCAGCAGGACCTCATCATATTGACAAACTACAACGCAACTTTATTTCATTCTGTTGCTACTACTAATGATGATGCACCTTTACAACTTAAACCATTGAAATGGACATTCCATTTATAATAATTGTATGCTTATTATCTTAAAGATGCACGAGTGACTGGACCCTACACTCTTCCATAAGTGGGTCAAAAAGGACCCGTATTAGAATTGTGTTTTTATGCCATTTTGGTTAAGAAAAATCACTTGTATATTGTGGTTCACACTAGAAATATGTATGTATTTGTATTTTTACATTTTGAAAAAAAAACGAAATCCTTTAGAAAATGCATGCTTGGGGTGGAAATACAAAAACTACAATTTCTTTAATTTGAATGGCATGATATCCAAAACATGTTTTTTGAGGAATAGCTGGAATATGAAATGATAAAAACATGTAATTACAAAGATACTCTAAGAAAACCACCTCACCGGGTCAAAAAAGACCCACTTATGCATCTAAGGGTTAAGCTATGCTGTAGTTACCGCCGTCTCTGTCCGGCAGGGTCTCTGTCCGGTCATTCGGAACCCTCTGTGTGTAATATTTACCCCTGTTTATGTGTAATATAACCCGTGTTTATGTATAATATAACCCGTGTTTATGTGTCATATTAACCTGTGTTTATGTATAATATAACCCGTGTTTATGTGTCATATTAACCTGTGTTTAACCGTGACTTTTCTCATCCGGCAGCTAACTGCCAACACAATGCTAACTCAGCTAGCATCACACCTGTTTAAACTGCACTATTGGCCGATGATAATAAACCGTAAACTGTAACAATATGGTGAGAACAAATATTAACTCAGTTTGAACTGCATTCTTTTTGCCGTTAAACAAAACATGACCTCTAGTCTTACCTTTTTCAGCAGCCCAGCCATTTTCCTCTGCGGACACAACTACTTCCGGCTAGTAAATATGACGTCAGCGATGGCGCCTTTCAAGACACCCAAGCCATGACCCAAGCTCGCCCCTAGTGTTATAAAAAAAATATGATTCTATACAAACACAACGTTTAGCCACAGCATCATTAAAAGGGTACAAATCATGTTAAAATGACAGAATACGGCAACTTCCTGTTTGTATGGATGTTAACCATCAGCACAGCGTGTATTGACCTTGTGTGGAAACCATTGATTTTGTCCAAAAATATCTTATTCACAAATGTTGCTTTTTCAAATGTACCCAGTTTTCATTGTCTTTCTAAATGAAATTATACTAAATCAATTACAAAAGACGATTGATCTGATGTTTATGTACATTTGTATTGTGTATTTGATATAATTTTTAAATAATAAAAAATACAATAAAAAAAAGTCTTTAAACTGAACAGCGCCGGGGCGTGGCGCCCCCTGCTGCCTGTCAGCATGATGTCATTCTTAGAACCATTCTTTCAAGTCAAGTTATTATACTGAAGATCAATTTAATGATCATTTCTTATTGGATCATTCATTTTCTTTGATAAGTCTTTACACACACTTTACAAAGATTGATGAATATCTTCAAACACTTCAAAGTGATAGCCTTATCCGAGACACGGTGGCCAGTATGACGACAACAGTAGTTGAAGATTTGTATGGAATGTTTAACTGTGGAAATTCAAATGGAAAAGAGTAGAAATATTGTTGTGGCATGTGTATTTGTAGAACAAATACTGCTGAAAGGAAATACAAGTTAATAATAAACTCAATAATAAAATGACCAATATTATAATTCTTTTTTGGCTTGTCTCATAATAACAAAATGTTAATTGATAGAGACAATATTAGGCACACTTGGAAAATCCTTAAGGATATTACAGAGTCATTTTATTAGTGGTAATAATCAAGTTTTCCAGGCTGACTTGTACGGAGAAAGCAACGTGTTGAACTCCTTATTCCTTGGAGAAGTGAGTGAAATTAAATCCATTGTTGTAAAATCTAAAATAAGACATGGAATGACAGTGATGAGACATATACATACTTACATTATTATTGTAAAAGAAAACAATGGACTGTGTAAGCAAACCGTGACGTTACATGGGGCGCTGTGGTTCAGTGGGGCAATGCGCTGATCCTCGTATCTCCTGGTTCAATCCCCACTGCAGTCAGTATGTCCCTGTGCAAGCCCACATTGTGCCTGTGGTGATTGTCCTTAATTATTTAAACTCAAAGAGCAACAGCTGTGCTCAAATCTCTGCAGTTAAACTGTGGAAGTCTTTACCTAATGATTTGAAGGGCTGTATAAGAAGTCAGGTAACCTGTTTCTCTGATTGTTGTGTTCACTTTTGGTTTCATGTTACGAGAAGTATTTGTAAGCAACTGGGATTGACAGGCCATCAATAAGACTTTCTGCTCCCTGCTCCTGTCCATCAAAACACCTTCAAGTGTACGTGTTATCATATTTGCCATGAGTGGAATAAAACAAAAGTCTAATTGTATTGGCAGACTTCAGTGTAAGTCACAATTCTGAGTTTAAAGGCAGCATTTTCTTTTCCAAGTTCTGTCCTTAAACCCAAACATGTTTTCTAGGTGACCATAATCCTTTCTTATTATATATATTCCTTGGAAGATCCTCATTACATACTGGGTGGTTTATCCGCTATACACACAGAAAACAGAATCACGCTATAGAACAGACCACAATGTATTCCTGATGGGAGAACTATGGCGCTAGCTAGTGTAACAGAAACATGCAGATTGTTGCCGTGGTGATGAACAGTAAAGACTTCAGAGCGAGTTCAGGTTGGAAAAGTTTAATGACATCAAACCAGAGCAATGCCAACTATATGCACATGACCAATATCATCAGTTTCAAACATCTATTTAAAAATGTTCGGCAGAAAACAAAACATCTATCTACAGTACAGTAACAAATTCAAAGTATAAAAATATATTACAAATCTCAAGTATTTACAAGGACAGCTTCTCTACACGTGTGTCTACAGTTAGTTTTCAGTCTAGTCGTGTTACCTAAACATCTCCCTGTACATGCCTCTGTAAACTCAGCTCTAAGGCAGAAACACTGCCTGCCCCTGACAGCCATGGCAAATAAGTCACTAAACTCCCAGCATCCTCGGGGAGAGGGAGGAAGGGAGAAGAGGAACATGGAGATGCAGATGAAGAGGAAACATCTCCTCCTCCTCCCCCTCCTCCTCCCCCTCCTCCTCCCCCTCGAGGTGGGACAAGCAGGAAGTGACAGTGGAGTTCACCTGGAAGGGGTTAGAAGAACATCCTGTAGGGGAAAAGAGAGAGGGTCAAATATTGGTTTCTAGAAAGGTCCAAAAGTACCTTGGTCACCAACACACACCTGTAGATGTTGGGGTCCAGCAGCACCGCGGTGTCTGTGGGGAGCTTGGACAGGTGGACCACCTTGGTCTTCAGCTGCAGTCTGTCTCCCTCGTTCACCCACACATCTGGCAGCCTGGGGGGGGGGGGGCACAGTTACAGTTCAGCTCTGTATGCATGGCTCATGGCATCAGAGTGTGTATAGTATTTATATATACACTCATTAGAGTAGCTGCTCCTAAGACAGTGGTTCAACCTGTTCTGTGTTTGTGAGTGGCCTTAATTAAAGGTCCCATGTCATGCTTTTCTGGTTATTACCCGTCCCCTTGTCCACCAAGTACCTTGCCGTACTTAGTGTATGGAACCCCATGGAACTGAGTACAGATCACGTTCACACCAGAATAAGTTCCCCGAGGGAAGATTACGCAAATGAGCCGCTGACGTCACTTCGTCTTCTTCTGCTTTGGGTTTACTGGCAGGCTGTAAACCACTTCACGGTGTATACTGCCACCCGAAGTCCCCGACTGGAAGTCCCCAGAGTTGGGGACTGGCTTCAGTAGAAGGTGCTGGGACTCCTTTTTTGGTGTGAACGCAAAATAAGGGGTACTAACGGAACTAAAGGGGAGAAGTACTCCGGTGTGAACGCGCCTCATGTAAACGGTCTGCCGAGTCACAAACCCTCAAAGTAGTAAAAGTCTAACACAGAAAAGACCTGTCTATGCTGCCCCAGAACGCTTCTCTTTTCTTCCTGGGTACAGTGACGTATTTGGGTATAGTGCAGTTACGTTAGGTCCGCGGAGCCGCTACGTAACACACTGAACCTTTTCTCAGCTGCAGCTCCCCGGATTTCTCAGCCTGAGACGGCGGACGCGGCGAGGCTGTGTGTGAGCACACACACACACACACACACCCGCAGCCTGGCTGGGAGTTTGTGTGTGTGCTCACACACGGGCTGGGTTTCGCTGTGTCTCGCAGACGGCTACTGGGCTCACATGGGGGGAGAAGAGCAGGACTCACATGTCTTCAGGCGTCCAGTGCAACAAGACCTTCACTTTCCCAGAGTCCTCTTTCCTCCTGGCTATTACCTAAACACACAGACACAGGCATGTAAATCTAAACAAAACAACACATTAATTCCTGCAGAGTGTGAGTGTGTGTGTGTGTGTGTGTGTGTGTGTGTGTGTGTCTGCCCACCGTGCTGTGGAACACCACACTGTGTCCGTTGCCCAGGCTCTCGATGTGTGTGGCCAGGTTGAGGCAGATGGCTCGATGGCGGATGGCGTCCATGGTCTGAGCGTCAAAAAAGTCATGAGGTCGGGCTGGAAATAAAAACACGTTTCAAATAGTACTCGCAGTCACCTGTACTTTGTATTTGAAGTTGGTTGTGTGTGTGTGTGTGTGTGTGTGTGTGTGTGTGTGTACACATACGCAGGGAGCGCTTGTGTTTGTTCTTCAGTTTCCTCCTCTTGTTGAGGCCAGCCTTGGATGGGGACTCCTCCTTCAGTTTGCCCAGGTTGGACACTTTGGATGAGCTCTGGGAGCTGAAGTGAGTGGGGACATGACGGGCCAGCCCCCCCTGAGAGGCAAACGTGGCATTGCAGCCCCCTACCACACACTGCGGGAACACTGAAAGGGTCAGGGATGTGGTCCAAAGGCTGAGCAGCATGTAGGATGAGTGCAGTGTGTGCTGTGGTTCTCACCTTGAAGGGCTTGTCTCCGCTGTGGGTCAGCATGTGTCTCTGCAGCCAGCTCTGACTGGTGGATGGTGTGTTGTACACCTTGCAGCCCTTCCACATACACACAAACACCTGTGGCACACACACATAAAGCACACACTGATGACCAGTCAACACAACATTACAGTGTTCCCCTGAACATAGCACCGAGCCCTGTTTGGGGTGCTTTCTTTACTTCTTTATCCTCTCCTGGGTGTACATGTGTCCTATGCTTTTCCAGATGTGGTGTAAAAACAAAGCAGGCCGTTCAGAAGGCTCTGAGTCTGAGCAACAGTTTGAAGAACTTTAAGGCCCCGACACACCGAGTCGTCGTTGGGCTGAATGCCATGTCAGAGGGAGTTGTACATTTTGGTTCAATACATCCAGAGTGAACTAAGAGGATGCAGAGAGATTCAGCAGGTCCCTGATTGTAGGTTGGTAGTTATGGGGGGAGATGGGCCCCTGTACTCCTGACTGCTTTATTATTCACCTGCCTTAATAAGCTCAATACTGACCCCTCCTCTCTGCCCGTCCACATGTGTGGCTCTGATGTGTTCTGCCAGGTCGGGGCTGCTGGGGAACAGCAGCTGGCAGTGGTCCCAGCAGCAGGTGTAGCTCAGAGACTTGCCCCCCCCCACTGCTGTGGATCCGCTGCCCGCCCCCCCACAGTGACCGTTGAGTGTGGCAGGGGTGGAGCGCCCGCTGGACGCAGTGCTGTCCATGTCCATCAGGGTGCTGCTGATGCTGGACAACAGGGAGGAGACGTTAGGACACTTACAGTTTACAGCTGGAACACCAGGAGCCTTGTGTTGCTTCTTCATGGCTCAATGACATGGAATACTACCAGGAACATTTATGTACATTTTCTTAGCGCTAAAACATAACAGGACTTGCCTCATCACTTTTCATTCAAAACAGTTAGAGACTAAACTCTTTCATTTCAAAGAGACCCAACAACACCCCCCCTGCTTGTGGGTATATGTTGGCAAGCTGTATTTACAGTTGGGTTTGAGGGAAGGGGTTGGGGTATGCTGCCACAGCACAATGACCAAGTGCTCAGGAGCTCTGCCTGCTCCAAAACAGAAATACACAACAGGACTGTGAAGTCTAGACACTAGGGATGTTAAGATTCACATCGGTGCACGCACCGGCATAAACGTTCAAAATGCGAGTGCACCGTTTGAAAGAGTGCACGTCGGCTACAGCTTGGGTTGAACTCGCGATGCATCGATTGTGCGTCTTTGCATCGGTAAAAAACCGATGCAAAGACCAGTTGTATGGGAATCTAATTGTATCGAAGTGTCGTATCGCAACAGGGGTGAATCGTATCGCATCGCCCGCCCGGTGCTTCAAAGGCATCGTATCGTTGGCAACGTATGGAGATGCGCATCCCTACTAGACACACAGCAGGTGGAGACAAGAACAACTGAGATGGAAAAGCATGGACTGTGTCTGTGTGAAGTTTCTAATGCAGTCTTCTGAGGGTGCAGAGAGAATGAAGCAGTAAAAACAGACCCCTCCCACAAAGCCACCTGCAATGGCTCCACAGTCACAGTGAGTAAACACAGCCTTCTGCTCAGTGTCGGACAGGGTTAGTACATGTTATACATATTTCATTACCCACCAGCACCAGTGTAAAACATAACAGAACGTAAACACAGGTAGTCTGGGGAATACAAAGGATGAATGATGGGCTGACGACGCAACACACACAGCTCTGAAACACTTCACCCAGAACAAGCAGAGGTCCGTCTGGTCCACATGTATCCCCCCCGTGTTCAGAGCGCACACTGTCCTCACTGTTCCAGCAGCTTCTCAAAGTCAGGTCAACCCTCTGGCTGCTAGAAGGCCAAGTCTAAAAACAGGTAACTTACTTTCATCTGAAACTTGTGGGCAATAATACATCAAATACACATCCTCTAAAAGTCCACTGTGGCTGAGATATGTGCAGACTGCCAGCTGACAGAGCTGCAGGTGGTGTGTGAGGGGCTCTGCGTGGGGCTCTGCGTGGGGGCTGTGCTTCAATTCCTACAACAAACACACACACCTCCCTCTGTGGGAGGAACAGCAAGGGTTCCAGCTGCCTCTTGTGTTGAGAAGCCTCTCAGTGGCTGCAGGTGAGCATAGAGCTGCATCATGTAGAACTGCAGGGAGCATAGAGCTGCGTCATTTAGAGCTGCAGGTGAGCATAGAGCTGCATCATGTAGAGCTGC